>CM039678.1:424124538-424416018 GCA_022496015.1 Hordeum marinum | reverse complement strand
AGCTACGGATAAAAAGATATGATCAAAAGAAGTTTGAACATAAATCTGAATAAATTTTGAAATTTGAAATTTTGAAAAAAATTGACGTGATAGGTTGATTGGATAGGTGAAGTCAAGACGAAACTCTAGGCGTTGGTTTCATCTAATTCTGATAAACGAGTAAAAAGTTATGGCTATTTGAAAAATCTGGGCCAACTGTTTTACGGAGGAAAATGCTATGTCTAAAATAATTCTAGGACTAATGAGTAAATAAGACTAATTAATAATCTAATTACTCTACCGTATATTACTATAGAAATACTAGTCTAGGGATATTAAACTACAGGAGTAAAAGAAAAACGAAGAGAATACCTTTATATGCAGAGAAGATATATCCAAAGAGGAGACGACTTCCAGAAATCCCGCCGGAGAGAAGATTTTTTTTTATAAAGCTAGTCAAACCGAAACGATTCGATTCAACCCGAAGTGGATGACTTTTGGATGCACCTATGGGTCTATATTTATAGGTGAAAGGAAGGTGCAAAATCAAGCTAAGCAAGGTGGGACTAAAATAGGGAAAGAGAGAAGAAAAAGGGCCACATGGGCTGATTCAGCCCGGCCGTTTTTTTTTTATATTATCTCGGATGAACAGTGTCCGGCATGAACAGTGTTCCCTTTTTTTAAAAAAAACAGCAAAGAAAACAAATAAACAAAAAGAAAACATTTTATATAGTCATATTATATCAAAATTTTCAGAAAAATATTTCCTAAAACATGAACATTTTCTTAAGGCCGAATAAAATACTTTAAAAAAATATTTTTTTGCAATAACTCCAAAATGAAAAGAAACTAGAATTTCAAATAAATGGCAAATAGTTTTTATTTTAAAATTTGAGTCAAAACATTGATATGATTTTTGAGTGTCATTTACCTCCTCTCATTTGATTTTATAAGAGGGTTTTGAAAATATTTGAACTCAAAATTGAATAGGGATTCGAAATAGAAAATTTTGGGAAAGTCATTTTATTCCCTCTCATTAAAATTTCAAAAGTTTCAAAATTCCACTCAATTTCACACAATCAATCACACAACATTCAAGCAAACAATCCTACTTATTTATTTAATATAACATTCCAAAATTTAGAATTTTGGGATGTTACATAGTCTAGTAGTAATAATCTTAAGTGGAAATCAAACTTAGAATGATCACATGGACGAACTTTAATTTAGTAAGTGATTGCGCTGAGAAAACTTTAGCTTGTCGTAGTTGTACTGTTATTATTGCTAGTTGAGGTTTAAGTTTCTAGTACTATTGTAGTTGAGTAGATAAGACTTGGTATATGTTGTTTACCAGGTAGTTGTGCATGATTGTTGGTGCCAAATAAGTTTAATGCTTGAGTGGCTTGGAGTGTTTCTTGAGTCCTTTGTGCTAGGATATTTTTGGCTTGCAAGTACATTCAATGTAATCACGACTTTAACATGTCCAAGTATATGAAGCAATTGAGGAAATGAAATTAATGAGAACTAGGCGAGAGAGTAACTCAGTCCGATCCATGTGGAATTGGGTCGCGCTAGGACCGTGCCGCTACCATGGTAGAAGTTTTCACTGCAATCATCTGTGAAGTAGCCAATGCGACTACTCAGGCCATTCCAACCTCAATGAAATGTCGAGAACTTGGAACTCAAAAATTCAATGTTGTAAATGGTGTAGATCAATAAAGAATTCTTTTGTTGAATGACTTGTACATTGTTACCCATGGATTGTAAAAGCATGCGCCAGGTTGATTTCCTGGGCTGGCATATGTAGCCCTTAGCTGGATCTAGTTGTGATACACTAAATCCAAACGGAGGTGCCATAGTAATCAGGGGGGCCCACCACCCATGGTTGCGCCACATGCTATTTTGGCTGACTGGTAGCCTCTCTCGATGCTTCCCAAAGTGTAAAATGTTACTTGTTGCCCAAAAAATCATGTAAAGAGGGCAATGTGTTTTGACCCTTAGATATTGATTTCATGCGAAACCAAAATCAAGCAGAAAATAGGAACTGACACTACGCACTAAATAATAGGTTAGTCCATAAAAATAACATAAATTGGTATAAAAAGTATATAGCATGCTAATATAATAAATTAAAGAATCAAAAATGTTGATAAGTTTGAGACGTATAATTACTTTCACGGTTCGATCAACCTACCATGTAGGATCATCAAGAAGACTCTGAAATCAGACAGATGGATGGGCAAGTCAGTTCCATGATCAATGTAGTGTGGGAGACTCTTTGGAAATTAAGAGTTCCAAGTAAGATTTACATTTTCACTTCGAAGCTTTGCATGACAAGTAGCGGCCCAGTCTGTATTAGCAAACATACAAATGATGTCACCGCATTGCCCATTATGCTCAGAGGGGGCAGAGGATATAGATACTTGATCTTCACTTGTCGGCATGCAAAGAAGTATGAGGATCAATGTGACTATCACAGATTATAGATGAATCATGCTATTATATTATCATATTGGATACTTTATATGCAATTATATGCTATTTTATACCATTTTGGGGACTAACCTATTAAGTGAGTGCCAGTTCCTGTTTTTCCTGTTTTGTGAACTTTTTTAGAAAATCAATATTCAACAGAGTCCAAATTGGATAAAAATTTATAGGAGTTAATTTTGGACCAGAGAGACCCGGGAAGCTTTGGGAGGAGGCCAGAAAACCACGAGGTGGCCCGAAGATGCCAGGGCGCGCCCCCAAGACTCATGGGCCCCTCTTGGAACCTCTGACCTAATTACACTTCTATATATCTCAGTTACCCAAAACCAACAGAGAAACACTTGAAACACTTTTTCGCTGCCGCAAGTCTCTGTTCTTCCGCGATCCCATCCAGAGGCCTTTTTCGGTATTCATCGAAGGGGGAATCTATCATGGAGGCCATCTACGTCAACCTTCAGCCTCCATAATGGTGTGTGAGAAGTTCATCATAGACTACACGGTCCATAGCTAGTAGTTAGATGGATTCTTATCTCTCTTTGATCTTCAATACAATATTCTTTGCGATTCTCACGGTGATCTATATGATGTAATCTTCTTTTGCGGTGCGTTTTTTGGGATCCAATGAATTGTGGGTTTATGATTAGATTATTCATTGAAAGTAATTGAGTCTTTGCTAAACTTTATTATGCATGATGGTTATAGCTTTCTAATTCTCTTCGATCTATCCGTTTAGTATGGCCAACTAGATTGATTTATCTTAAACGGGAGGAGTGCAGTAGTGGGTTTCAATCTTGTAGTGCTCTATATCCTAGTGGTAGAAGGGGATAAGACATGTATTTTATTGTTGTACTAAGGATAAAATGACGAGGTCTAAAAATTGCTTCTCTTACTTGTCGACATCGTGTCATCTTGCTTAAAGGGTTACTCTGTTTGTCATGAACTAATACCATAGATGCATGCGGATAGCGGTGATTGGTGGAGTAATAGTAGTAGATGCAGAGAGAGTTGGTCTACTTGTCGTAGATGTGATGCCTATATACATGATTATTTCCATGAGTAACATAACTACACGTTTTCCATCAATTACCCAACTGTAATTTGTCTACCCAACGTATGTATATGTACGAGAGAGAAGCCTCTAGTATGAAACTATGGCCCCAGGGTTTATTCAAATCATATTTCTGAAACCCATAATAATATTGCTGCAAATTATTTACTTTATTTTCATTTTACTTTTATTTATTTATCTATCAATATCAGAAGTAATCCTTCCAAGAAACGAGTTCAAGGGCCTTGACAACCCTATTGCCCCGTTTGGTGCAAGTGTTTCGTTTTGTGTGTACATATATTGTTGACGGAAAGTTGTTGATTCTTCTACCGTTTCTATAACCTTGGTCCTCAATGGGGAAATACTTATCGCTACTATAACTTCACCCTTCCCTTCGAGTAAAAACCCAACGCAGCTCATAAGTAGCAGAAAGAATTCCGGCGCCGTTGTCGGGGAGACATCATCACCTTCACAGGTGGTCCCTTCACACGGACTATCATTCACTTGTTATAATTTTTACTTGTATTTTATATTTATATTTATATTTATTTTATAAAAAAAAAAATACAAAAACATTTCTATTTGCTTGTTATTGCTTTGTCATTATGTCTCAAGTTACTACAAAAGTTGCTTCCCCGCCACTAGTGTGGAGTTATCACCTAGAAATAGGGGAGATGAAAATATTAAAAAACTTGGAAGAAATTTTTAGTGCTGATTTTCCTAAATAAATAGATGAAAATTTAAATAGTAAAGAAGACACCACTACTATGCATACAAAAAGACTTCGAGCAGGTTGTGGTGATATTATTGGAAGAAGCATCATACAAGATTTCTTTAATTGTGCGGGAACACTACCTAGTGAGGAGTATCTATTATTTCTAGAACTGGTTTTTTTCGAATTCTATTTCATTGATGGTGGTTGAATTGAAAGGCAATTTGTGCACATGCACCTCTCTAACAAGAATGATGCTAGAAATTTTCCAAATTCATGATCCTTGAGTTTAAGAGTTTTGGCTACAACATTTCTAGTAAGTGAATTCAAATACATTATGAAACAAGCAGGACATTTTTGTTCTCATTATTAATATAAAAACGAATGCCCACCAATAGAAACAATTTTGTATGATCAAGACGAATAAGGAAGCTAAGTTCTATTGATCCTACCGCTCATGTTGAGAACGTTAGCAAAAAGTCCCTCCTTATATCTTGATTGATAAGTTATCCAAAAACAACGATGGGATTCCCAGAAAATAATGGTCTAGGATGTGCTACAGAAAAAATTACAAGAATATATTTACAGAAACATTTATAATGAAGAAGTGGTTGTCACTTTGAGGGGCCAAAGGAGGAACTTCCTCGAGTTGAACTTGACCTTTCGGATCCTTGCCCTATTAAGTGAGCCCCTTTAATTATTTTTGTCTACCTATAGGCAATTTGTTCTGAAAGATATGATATGATCGAATGACACCCCTTATATTATGAGACAATGCATTATGCCTATATAGGGCATAAAATAATAGCGCTTGTTGGGAGGCAATCCAATAGTTATCTTAATTTTTGATTTTACTTCCTATTATTTTGGGTCCACATAGTAGTTGCCATTGTAATGGTTGTGCATTTATGTTTTAATTAGTATTGTGCCAAGTAAAGCCTTTGGGATGATAGTTGACGTGGTTGTATTTCCACAAAGAGGAAGGGATGATGCAGCACAACTATGGTAAGTATTTCCCTTAGTTAAGAAACCAAGGTATCAATCCTTGGAGGAAGACCAAGCAACTGTGTAAACGACAACTACACAAACGAACAAATACTTGAAGCCTGACGCGAAGAGAGGTTGTCAACCTCTCAAAGATAAAAGATTAGATTGTAATAGGTTGGGCAATATATCTCACAAGAACACAATAAAATTAGTAGATAAAAAGTGCATCAAGGTATTTCTAAGTTTTTTGGATTAGAGATACTGAAACAAAGACGGCAAAAAGCAGATCGGAAAGCAATATGTATGAAAAGTAGACCGAGGGTCGTGGGGTTTCACTAGTGGCTTCTCTCATGAGTATAGACACAGTGGGTGAACAAATTACTTGGGCAATTGACAGAAGATCAAATAATCATGATGAGATCCAAGGCATGATCATTATATAATCATCACGTAAAATATAAGTAGAACGAAACGATTCTGCATTACTACTACTTACTCCACACATCGACCGATATCCGGCATGCATCTAGTGTATTAAGTTTATGAAAAAAAGAGTAATACAATAAGAACGATGACATGATGTAGACAAGATCTATTCATGTAGGAATAGATCCCATCGTGTTATCCTTAATGGCAACGATACATGCGTGCCTTGCTGCCCCTTCTGTCGCTGGAAATGACACGGCAAGATCGAACCCATCACAAAGCACCTCTTCCCATCACAAGAAAAATCGATCTAGTTTGTCCTAACTAAACAATGATTCGAAGAAGAAATACAAGGCTATAAGTAATCATGCAAATAAGAGATGAAAGAAGACTAAATAATATCAAGGAAGAAACTGATCATGAGCTCAAAATTCATTGAATCCCAACAAACACACTGTCGGTGTCAAAACCGGCGGATCTTGGGTAGGGGGTCCCGAACTATGAGACTAGAATAGACGGTAACAGGAGACAAAGGGGACACAGATTTACCCAAGTTCGAGACCTCCTATGGAGGTAATACCCTACGTCCTACTTGGTTGTATTGATGATATGGGGGTTACAGAGTTGATCTACATCGAGATCAAATAGTAACCCTAGATTGAGTTGTTCTCTCTCTGTACCCTAAAACCCTTCGGCTTATATAGATGCCGAGGATGTCGGGTTTACACATGGCGATTACAGCCGAGAGATAAACATGCCTATTCGCTACATCAAACATGGAGGTGCAAGCCGTGCTTCCCGAAGCTTCCATCTTGGGGTTGGGCCTTCAAATATCCTGTGTTCGGTAAGTAGCCCATATAGTCCGGCGCATAAAAATAGGTCGGCTTCCCAAGGACACCTTAATCCAGGACTCCCTCAGTAGCCCCCAAACTTGCCTCCAACGTAAGGGTCTTCAACTCCAATTGCATTCACGAACAAAGTCTCGGTTGGGAGGTAAGTTCCATTAACGAACAAAGGTCGGCCTCGATGACAAATAGCTCCCGAATAGTGGCATGTCCGAATACTGTGAAATAAGTTTGCTTTGAGGGCCAAATGTCAGGGTGGAAGATAATGTTCCCGGACGACCTCTCTGATGAAGGTCATAGCCCACCACGACCGATAGGCCAGTTACAGGAACTCGATGCGCAGTTCGAGGCCGTTTCATCAGCATGATTTACCAATGCGCAGATCGTGCCCCGTTTTACATGGGATATGTTTCATCGTGGTGCACAACTGTGGACGCATCTCAGGAAGTGGAGGGATTCGTGACGCGGTGGTGGGGGCTTAAACGATAAGCCTCATAAAAGGGGAAGAAAACCCCCGCGGCTATTCACACTCCCTCTCTGCTTTGCTGCTATCCATTCTTTGAGCCTTCGATGCCCAGATCCAATATTTTTTTCCCCACCTTGAGCTCTCCAATGGCAGGCTATGGATCCAATGGCAAGTGGGAGGCCTCCATTGACTGATGAGGAATCCAGGACCTCAAGAAGCCGGATACCTCCCTGCTGATGTCCCTCACCGTGTGGAGGAGAAGGGCCAAGTGATTCCCACCCCAAGCCAGGTGAAAGGGTGGGTTCCTCTCGCACTTCATCTGGGGGATTGAGCTTTTCCCTCCCCACTCTTTGTCAGGGGGGTTGATGTTTCTTCTATAGCCTCGACTTCCATGACCTCCCGCCGAACTCTTCCTGCACATCTCGACGTTCATCCTCGTCTGCGAGGCTTTCTTGCGCGTCGTAGCCGCACTTCGGGCTTATGCTTCAAAGTGTTCACAATCAAGCCCAAGTGTGTCGGTGGCCAAGAACGCGGATTGTGGCGGGGCTGTCATCGGGAAGGAATCACCCGTGTCGTGTGGTCGTCCGGGCCACTCTTATTGACACCATCAAAGGGAGGCAGAAGGAGTAGGGTTCTATATCACCGAAGTGCAAGAGGAAGATCAGCATCCCCCCATCGCATTCAAATCCGGTCCCCCCACCAGACTGGCTTCATGGCTCAAAAGGGCCTCACCCTGGGACCAAACAAGGAGGTGAGCCACCTCAAAAGTGCATCAGCTCCATGGTCGAGGAGGGCACCAAGTTGACCGATGTGGTCCAGGTGATGCTCCGAAGACACATCCTCTCGTGCCAGAGCGGCTGTGGATACTCCCCTGTGGGGCTTGTCAGCTTGACGTCGAGCCCATAGTCCTAGCATCTCTTTCCGCACCACGCGGGAGAACTTGTGGAAGGCGCTCTTCAAATCACAGAAGAGCTGGCCATCCGAGAACGAATACAAGGGTCTGCACGCCGCCAAGCCCGACTCCAAGGTATGATACATCCTAGCTTGGTCGGCTCTATTACATATGGAGGTTTCATAACTCCTTTTCCGATCTGCCTTGGCAGAGATGGTTGAAGAAAGCCGTCAGGATAAACAGTCTGGCGCCTCAGCCCGAAGACGAGAGGACCAGGCTGCTAGCAAAAATGCTCATGGTAAAGCCTTACGAGGTTCCCACGAAGAAAGAGAAGAAGAAGAAACCAGGCTACGCTGGCATCCGCATCAGGGACCAAGCCTGACACCGTATTGAGGATACCCCCGCCTGCTCAAATCAGGGGGAGGAAGAGAGGAAGAAGAGGAGGAAGAGGAGGAGGCCGAGGTTGAAGGCGAGGGGGACGGTAATTCCCCCTGTGCTAGGAAGAGAGCAGCGTCTTCGGACGCTCCAAAGAAGTCCCTCCTTCTGTCCAGAAGAGGGCGCGTCGGGGGCAGGTGATTCTAACAACCGACAACAGTTCGGATTCAGACCAACATGTCTGAAGACCTTGAGGAGGTTCCGTGAAAGGAGCCTACGGGTCAAGCCCCCTCCAAAACGGTTAGGATCCGAAGACCCTCCCATTCATTACGAATAGGTTTAGAGCTTGCTAACATGCAGGTTATTCGCTTTGCAGCCCCCGCCCGTCATCCCCACCGATGTGATATCGGACGGGGGACCCCGCCTGCCGAAGTAACAGAGAGCGGGGATTCCTAACATCCCCCCACTCCGGACGCCAAGAGGGACGCCATGGAGGTGACTTCCCAGCATGCTCCTATGGAGCCAAACACCGGCGTCGGGGAGGACAACACCATGCCCAAGGATAACACCGTCGGCCACCGAAGACCGGAAGGCAACACCCCACCCATACATTGAGGAGGCTGGACGAGCGGGCACCCAGTCTCCTCGGAGGACCTCTCCGGAGCGCAACACGCCTCCGGAGGCAACGGTTCAAACCCCGGTTGCTGATCGGGAGATTCGATCATCACCGGCTACACCGACCACTAGGTGGCCGGTGATGGAGGAGACTCTATCAAGCTCCTCCCTTTTCGAAGAGCACCGCACCCTTATGGGTTTGATGTTGCAGAGCATTCAGTTCGTTGACTACGGACTGAAGGAGGCCATCAAGAATCTTCTAACGGGTTTTCAAGTAAGTCGCCTAATGCTCTTATTTGCAAAGTTTTTGTTTATTTCTTATTATATGCACGACAGCCCCCGAGCCCTAGGTGAGTTTTGAAAAACTTACCTAGGGGTCCTATCACGTATCCGATGTCGGACTAGATGCAAGCTAGGTGTCCGGCGTGTTGGGATAACTCCTAATAAGGTCCAACATATAATCGGATGGAATCTTATTCGGGGAGTTGAGAACCCATGTAACGTATCAATTGTATGTGTAATGCAGGCTACGTCATCGGCGGTGGCAATAAATGGCGCCGAGTTGGACAAGCTGAATCAGAAGCTTAAGCGCTCCGAAGACGAAGTTGAAGCCCTCAACAAGAGGTTCGACGAGGCATAGGGTAAGTCCGAACAAAATCCGAATACTTTGCTCGAATACTGTCAATGCAGTTTCCTTTTATATAAAGTTTATCGTTTTGCAGCCTCATCGAAGGAGATAGAAAATCTCAAGGCCGAGCTTCAACGGGCTAAGGATGAAGTGGCCATTGAGAGGGCGGCGGCCAAGGAGGCAGCCACCGCACTTTCCGCCGTGCGAGCCATCAGCGATAAGCATGAGGCTCGTGTGGTGGAGATACAAGATGAGCTCAAGGATGCCAGCAAAAAGTGCGAGGCCCTTGAACAAAAGGGAAAGGAGAGTGAGACTGAACTGTCTGCCCTGAAGACCAAACTTCAGAAAGAGCGGGTGGATAGACGGTTCTACGAGGATCAAGTCCGCCAAGCGAAGGACACAACAGATGGTAAGTCATACTCACTAAAGTGTGTATTCGAGGATAACAAATTCAAATTGCTTACCCAGGTGTGGCATTCCTCAGGTGCCTCCTCCGATCTCCTGAAGAGCATGGCGAACGCCAATAAGCTACTCGCCTCGCTCGGAGAAGGAGACAAAGCTCGGCTGTTTTGCACACAGTTCGGAGCCCCCGAGCGTCCTCCTCTCTTGGTGGAGCAGCTGAAACAGCTGATGGAGCTGCACCGGATGGCGGAAGCGGCCATGAAGGACCTCTACATCCACTTATGGCCCGGCGAGCCGCTGCCAGGAAGCTACTTCGGCCTGGTGCAGAAGTTGATTGCTGCTTCGCCCTGCCTCGACACCGTCAGGCGCTCCTCCTGCATTGAGGGAGTCCGGATGGCCCTTGCGAGAGCCAAGGTGCACTTCCCAGGGCTAGATCCGATGAAGGTAGCCATCCCCCCGCCGCCTCTCGGGAAGGAGTACAGGGCCCCGAGATATACTTTGATGGAGTGATGGAGAGTGCTCGGGTGATAGCGTCCGAGTGTCCGGGCAATCATTTATTTGAATGAACTGTAACACGTCCGAAGACTTGTCCAAAATTTGATGATAGTAGTTATTGTTCTTGTATGGTTTTGCATTCCTTTATAACTCCTATGTGGCCGCTTAATACAGAAAGATGTGACTCGTTGGCTTCAGCCTCCATGTAGATAATACATGGGGTGTCTATGCCAATGCACTATGTTCCTTAGCTGAATTATCGGAACCCGAAGGCGGTACAGTGCGGCACACTAGGCAATCAGACTATAGTGCTTTATTTCTTTCACTTAGCTGTAGGGGCGCGAAAAAGACTACCGGAAGCATACGATTAGCCACCAAAGTGTTGTGATGTTCGAACGAACGGTGGCCAAAGCCAGTATCACAAGGTTTGCATAAAGGGAAAATTCCTCGTATAACACGGAATAACCTCTTACGAGGATTCAAGTATAATACTTCCAGCTCGGGTTCACAGACCAGATCTTGCATACTATGACAGTCAGTTTTCGGCTTTCTCCCCTGAGGTGCTTGACCAGACTATCCGGAAGCACAATCGCAAGGGTGCTCCCTTTGCCCTTTCAGCCGAACAAGCGGAACGTAAAGGGGCAAGCACAGGAGCCAGGCAACCCAACTATTGACCCAAGACATAGTTCGAAACCGATGCATATAAAGCGAACACCAAGACGCCGAACACATAAAAGAATGTACATAAGGCGATTTGTTATTAAAGTCAAGCCCCCGGTCTATTAGCCGGTTGCCTCGCATCATACCGAACAGGTCCACGAAAAGAGGGGGAGAGGTGAAAACATACGCTGAAAAGGGACAGATGAGGCAAACTTGTGCCACACGGTTTTATATTTTTCTCAACAACTCTTATAGCTCAGGTTGCCGAAGCAACTGTTTACAGGTATGTGAAATAAAGAAATTATACAGGAGTTGTTGTACCAGGGGTCTTCGATTTATAGCCTGACATCCTCGATATGCCCCGTTGCTAGTTGGCTCCTACTCTTAGATGCACCTTGATGGGTGTTAGTGTTTGGCGAACGGATCTTGCAAACAAGGTCTTGAGAGGCCCCCGAATTGTAGGTGAGCTTTATGCCATAGGTAGGTTCTTTAGGAGCGCCTACATTATGTCCGAAGACGTGTTGAGGGTAGAGGTTCGGGCGAGCCGAACACCCATCTTTATGTCCCCACCCCTACCCATGGAATTTTAAGTGCAAAGCTTAGGGTTGTGCAGTGGAGGCGAATCCCTATTGAAGGGGGAGGAAGGATATGAGTTTTCGGTTTGAAGCCGAACTCGCTTCCCAGCCTTGTATGCCTTTATGGTGGTTGTCGAAACTTGTCGATCTTCTTTCTAGCTGAATTCGGCCGCCAGGGCCAGTGCATGTTCCTCAGTTCTAAGGGAATGCTCTGTATTACCATTAACAGTAATGACCCCCTTGGGGCCTGGCATCTTGAGCTTGAGGTATGTGTCTTTTTGGACTGCATTGAAACGAGCGAACGTTGTCCGACCAAGCAATGCGTGAAAGCTGCTGCGGAAGAGCACAATGTCAAAAATCAAGTCTTTGCTGCGAAAGTTATCGGGTGATCCCAACACAACTTCCAAGGTTACTAAACCCATACATCAGGCCTCAATGCATGGGATTACTCCTTTAAATGTAGTACTGATGGGTTTGATCCTTGACGGATCTATGCCCATCTTTTTCACCGTATCTGAGTAATTCA
This sequence comes from Hordeum marinum, assembly GCA_022496015.1. Taxonomy (NCBI): domain Eukaryota; kingdom Viridiplantae; phylum Streptophyta; class Magnoliopsida; order Poales; family Poaceae; genus Hordeum; species Hordeum marinum. Next base: position 424,403,897 of record CM039678.1, on the reverse strand, counting down.
GGTTAAGGCTACTTCCTCCGTCCATTAGAACTTTTGTAAGGTGATACCCATCTATAATGGGATCTAGGACGAGGGCCGCCGAACCCCCGTGACAGATACTGGTCGGGTGATCGCGCGGATCAAAGGTAATCGGGTATGCCAACCATGGGTTGTACTTTGGGGCTACCGGTTCCACCACGTAGACCTCCCGAAGGGCTTGCTTCATCTCTTTCTTAGGTATGTGGGTGGCGTATATCATATTCACCATTTTGACTTTGGGAGAAAATTTCTTGTGTCTGCCACCAATTGGACCCCGAGGCTCATCCTCGTCCTTGCCAAGAGATCTTTTGCCTTGGTCCTTGGGTGGTATCTTGCCGGCCTGCCTAAACACTCAACAATTGTGGTGTGTGTGGTTGGCAGGTTTCTCCGGAGTCCCGTGGATTTGGGAAGGCCTTTCCATGATCTTCTCCAGCTGGGTGGGTCCGTCGCGATTGCCTTTAGGAGGCTTCTTCTGCTACCCAGGTCGGGAGTTGCGGAATCTGGCATTTACAGCTGTGTCATCGGCATTGCTATTATTGTGCCGGTGCTTATTCTTATTATGCTTTGATTTTCCGTTGCCATCTCGGGCTTCATAGGCTACGGGATCTTCGGAATTGTGGTTGCGTCTTGCCAGCCAATTGTCTTTGCCCGCGCAAAAGCAGGTCATGAGGGAAGTAAGGGCAGACATGGTCCCAGGTTTATCTTGGCCAAGCTGGTGGGCCAGCCATTCATCCCAAATATTGTGTTGGAAGGAGGCTATGGCCTCAGTATCCGGACAGTCGACAATTTGATTCTTCTTAGTCAAGAACCCATTCGAGAATTGTCGAGAAGACTCACCTGGCTTTTGGACGACATTGCTAAGATTGGAAGAGTCCGACGGGCAGACGTAGGTTCCCTGGAAGTTAGAGTTGAACCATCTTTCAGATGTTCCCAGCATCCAATGAAATTTTAGGGGAGGCTGTTTAATCAGTGTCGAGCTGGCCCCTTAAGCTTAAGAGGTATTTATTTGATGGCATGGAGATCGTCTCCTCGTGCCATGTGGATATGTAGGAGGAAGTCCTCAATCCATACGGTTGGGTCAGTAGTCCCATCATATTGTTCTATATTCACAAGCGTAAATCCCTCCGGGAACTGATGTCGCATTACATCATCCGTCAAGCACTTTGGGTGAGCAGTACCTTTGACCCGTGCTATGTCGCACCGGTATTCAGCGTCTGTGTGGGTCTCGTTGCGTTCCCGAACTCTGTTGTTATGGTCGAGCCATGGTCTGTACCCGCCCTGTCTATCGGGTGAGTACTCTCTGGATTCGTAGATGGACCTTGTATGGCCTGCTCTATGATCCAAGTCATCTTGCAGGTTGAACCTGTAATTGGGCTCTAATGGCTCCTTACCATCTCTTTGGGGCATATTCGATATATAACCGGTGTCGTCAGCCGTCCTGTCCCGCCCGTGAGGGGGCGGTCCGACTTGTCGTATGGGGTATGGTTCAGAGACGGAGTATCAGTGAGTTCATCATCGAATTGCGGCAGCAGTCTGCTCCGTGGGTAGTTTTTGGGCTGGTCCGACAGACCAGTGCCATATACTTCCTCAGGTGAGAGGACTTTCGCCCATCAATCATTTGAGGTCATCCTGTTCGGCTTTCAGTTGTCGTTCCTTAGTTTCAAGCTGCGAGACGTTGCTATGAGGCGTTGCCTGATCTTCGAGGCTATCGGGAATGTACAAGTCATCAGCTTCTGATATATCTTCCTCCTCAATGGGGGGAAGGTATTATCGTCTTCAGAGTCATTGACGTTATCTGGGTTGTTCTGGTCCTCAGGCCCTTCCGGACCCTCTAACGGGTGTTTGGGGATATCGGGATTGCCATGGCCAGCAGGGGTATTATCGTCCCCATTGCTGATAATAGCTTTCCTTCCCTTTTTGCCTTTGGACCGCTTATGCGGTTTTCGGCGCCTTGACGGTGCATCGCCTGACTTGTCGCCATCGTTGTTAGGAGTGTTGTCGTCGTTAGCGGTAGGAGTATCTACCATGTAGACATCGTATGTGGAAGTGGCGGCCCACCTCCCGGTGTTAACAGGGGTGGGAGCACGGTCCTCTTCATCCATGTATTTTGCCTCCTCGGAGGCATAGTCTAGCATGTCGGTTAAATCTTCGACAATGGCTATCAAGTGGGTGGTGGGTGGGTCGAAAATCTTGTCCTAACCGGCTCCGTAACCAATTTGAGCATAGATCGGGGTTGGATCGTCGGTGATCTTCATCGACGAGATCCGATCTAGGGCCTCATCAACCGCTGAGGGGCCGATCAGATCAAGCTGCTCGAAACTTACGAAGTTAACCACCAAGGCGACCGGACATAGGGGTTGTTCGGCAAGAACACGTGTCCGATCATCTAGCTCAATAGCTGGACCAGGAGAGGAGATCGGCCCATCGCCATGGGTGTCCCCATTGGCATGTCCGAAGAAGGGACCCGAGGTTAGCGCCTCATAGTCCTCGGGTGCTGCAGGCGAAGCTGCGAGCCCGGTTAACGACAAGTCACCCTGAGAGTCTACAGAGAACTCTAAGTTTCTGAATCTGATCTCTCGAGCAGGGGCAAAGCTCTCCACATGGCCTAGATGGCTAGTGGGATCAACGTGCAGCACGATGCTACCGAAGGAGAAGATCTGGCCGAGGACAAAACTGTCCATATTGCGGACCTCTTCATTGATGACAAGGTGAGAAATCGATTCCATCTTGCTCACAGAGGAACTCTCAATGAAAGCACCAATGTCGGTGTCAAAACCGACGGATCTCGGGTAGGGGGTCCCGAACTATGAGACTAGAATCGACGGTAACATGAGACAAAGGAGACACAGACTTACCCAGGTTCGAGCCCTCCTATGGGGGTAATACCCTACATCTTGCTTGGTTGTATTGATGATATGGGGTTTACAGAGTTGATCTACCTCGAGGTCGAATACCTAACCCTAGATGAGTTGTTCTCTCTCTATACCCTAAAACCATTTGGCTTATATAGACGCCGAGGATGCCTTGGGTTTACACATGATCGGTTACACGCGGAAGAGATAAACATGCCTATTCGCTACATCAAACATGGAGTGCAAGCCGTGCTTCCCGAAGCTTCCATCTTGGAGATTGGGCCTTCAAATATTCCTGTGTTCGGTAAGTAGCCCATATAGTCCGTCCCATAAGAATAGGTCGGCTTCCCAAGGACCCCTTAATCCAGGAATCCCTCACACACCGCAAAAAGTCATTAAATCAAATAGATCTCCAAGAGACCATTGTATTGAGAATCAAAAGTGAGAGATGAAGCCATCTAGCTATTGTCTACGGACCCGTAGGTCTATGGTGGACTACCCACGCATCCATGAAGATCATTCACCCCTCCATGATGGTGTTAGATTGGATTTCGCAGTTCCGGCGGCTGGAATTGTGTTTCGTCGACTCCCCTATTTTTTATGATTTTTTGGGTACTTATAAAGCTGATAGGTGGTGGAGAAGCATCTCGAGGTGGGCACAACTCACCAGGGCACGCCTGGGGCCTCTAGCGCGCCCTGGTGTCTTGTGCTCTCCTCGGGCATCCTCTCTAGCACTTCTTTGGCCCAGTGGATGTCTTCTGGTCCAAAAAAATCTCCAAAAAGTTTCATGGTGTTGGGCTTCATTTGGTACTGATTTTCTGCAAAGTAAAAAACAAGCACAAATAGCAACTAACACTTGGCACTATGTCAATAGGTTAGTCCCAAGAATGATATAATGTTGCTATAAAATGATTGTAAAACATCCAAGATGTATAATATAACAACATGGAACAATAAAAATTATAGATACTTTGGAGACATATCAGCATACCGAAGCTTAATTCCTACTCGTCCTCGAGTAGGTAAATCATAAAAACAAAAAAAATGATGTGGAATGCTGCCTAACATGTTCATCACATAATTTTTTGTTTCATAGAATGGACATTTGGAATTTTAGATGCTTCAAAGCAATAGACTAGTTTTGAAATGAAGACTTTAATACTCAAGCATATTAACAAGCAACCATGTCTTTCAAAATATCAACACTAAAGAAAGTTATCCCTAGCCCATCATGCTCAATCATTGATCCATACATGAAACAAACTCAAATATTAGCTACACCTAATGCTCAAGTACGATCATAGTGCCCCTACATGGTGCTTTATAAGAGAAGATGTAGACTCAAGTAAAAAAGTTGCATTAAGTAAATAGGTAGGCCCTTCGCAGAGGGACGTAGGGATTTGTAGAGGTGCCAGAGCTGAAGGTTTAAATTGATAGAGAAAAATATTTTGGGTGGCATGCCTTTCATGTCAACGAAAATGATCGAGAGATTTCAATATCTTTCCATGCTAGATATATCATAAGCGGTTCCCAAACAGAAAATAAATTTTATTCCTTTTTCCACCGTTCCATTGCTATACGAATCCACGTTGCCTTCCATACCAACACTTTCCAAGGAACTTATTATTTGACAGCATCAAGTAAATTTCTTTTTTCCATTCGGGATTGGTCACCCCTATTACCGCCACACTCTCGTGCAAAGACAAGTGAATAAACACTCATCTTGAGAATAACACATCTAGCATGGAAACATATCGGTCACCCCCTTTCGCTTCATGAGCGGTAGTAGAACAAAAAAATGAAAATTCATTTTTGAAAATTAGAGATGGCACATACAAATTTTCTTGGATCGGCATGGAAATACCACATATAGGTAGGTATGGTGAACTCATATGGCAAAACTGGGTTTAAGGATTTTGGATGCACAATTAGTATTTCTGCTTAGTACAAGTGAAGGCTAGCAAATAGATTGAGAAGCAACCAACCATGAAACGAAAATTCACATAAGTAAGCATACCTAACACCAAATAATTCACCATAAGTAGAATGTAATTTCATTACACAACTATTGACTTTCGTGCTTGCATAGGAATCACAAAACTTAATACCAATATTCTTACTAAGCATAATTACTCACCAACATAACTCACATATTACTATCATCATATCTCAAAACTAGTACAAAGAATCAAGTTTAATTTGTCCAGTGATCTTCATGAAAGTTTTTATTATATCCCTCTTGAATATCTATCACTTTGGGACTAGTTTCATATATTTCCATTGCTTTTTGACAAGCTCACATAAATTTAAGTGAAGAAGATGAGCATAAAAATGTCATATCTAAAAATAGTATAAGTGAAGCATGAGAGGATTTCTTCAAAATTTACTAACTTCCAAATTAATCTAAGTGAAGCATGAGAGCATTTATTCAAACATGTAAAAGCACACCATGCTCAAAAAGATATAAGTGAAGCACTAGAGTAATTCCAACAACAAACAAGAACAAAGCCTTTAGTCTCAAACAAGTTGGGGTAGGCTAGAGGTGAAACCCATAAGATCTCGTGACCAACTCATGGTTCCGGCACATGGATAGCAAGCTTCCATGCAACCCTGTCCATGGATAGTTCTTTGGTGATGCTCCAATCCTTTAGGTCTCTCTTTACGGACTCTTCCCATGTCAAGTTCGGTCTACCCCGGCATCTTTTGACATGTAACAGCATGCTTTAGCCGTACGCTATGCAACCGGGCTTCTGGAGGCCTGTGCTGAATATGCCCAAACCATCTCGGACGATGTTGGACAAGCTTCTCTTTAGTTGGCACTACCCCAACTCTATCTCATATATCATCATTCTAGATTTGGTCCTTCCTTGTGTGGACACACATCCATCTCAGCAAGCGCATCTCCGCCACACCTAATTGTTGCACATGTCGCCTTTTAGTCGGCCAACACTCAGCACCATACAACATTGCGGGTCGAACCGCCGTCCTATTGAACTTCCCTTTTAGCTTTTGTGGCAACCTCTTGTCATAGAGAATGCCAGCAGCTTGGCGCCACTTCATCCATCCGGCTTTAATTCGATGGTTCACATCGTCATCGATTTCACCATCCTTCTGCAACATTGACCCCAAATATCAAAAGGTGTCCTTCTGAGGCACCACCTGCCCATCAAAGCTAACATCCTCCTCCTCCTCGCGCCAAGTAGTACTGAAAGCGCACCTCATGTACTCGGTTTTAGTCCTACTAAGCCTAAAACTTTTCAATTCCAAGGTTTGCCTCCATAACTCCAACTTCCTATTGACCCCCGTCCGACTCTCATCGACTAGCACCACATCGTCAACAAAGAGCAAACACAATGGGGTATCTAGTTGTATATTCCTTGTGACCTCATCCATCACCAAGGCAAAAAGATAAGGGCTCAAAGGTGACCCTTGATGCAGTCCCATCTTAATCGGGAAGTCATCGGTGTCGCCATATCTTGTTCGAACACCTTTCACAACATTATCGTACATGTCCTCGATGAGGGTAATGTACTTTGTTGGGACTTTGTAATTCTCCAAGGCCCACCACATAACATTCCGCGGTATCTTATCATATCCCCAAGTCAATGAACACCATATGCAGGTCCTTCTTTTGTCCCCTATATCTCTCCATAAGTTGTCGTACAAAGAAAATGGCTTCCATGGTCGACCTCCCACGCATGAAACCAAACTAATTTTTGGTCACGCTTATCATTCTTCTTAAGAGGTGATCTATGACTCTTTCCCATAACTTCATTGTATGGCTCATCAGTTCGATTCCATGGTAATTAGTACAACTCTGAACATCCCCCTTGTTCTTGAAGATTGGTACTAATATACTCCGTCTCCATTCTTCTGGCATCTTGTTTGCCCGAAAAATGACATTGAAAAGTTTGGTTAGCCATACAATCTCTATGTCCTTGAGGCCTCTCCACACATCAATGGGGAAACAATCAGGGCCCATCGCCTTCCCTCCTTTCATCCTCTTTAAAGCCTCCTTGACCTCTGACTCCTGGATTCACCGCACAAAATGCCTGCTAGTATCATCAAAGGATTCGTCCAGATCAATGGTAGAGCTCTCACTCTCCCCATTGAAATACTTGTCAAAGTACTCCCGCCATATATGCTTAATCTCCTCGTTCTTCACCGGGAGTTGATGCACTTGATTTGGTCAACATCCCTTGTCTTCCTCTCTCGGATCTTGGCCATCTTATAGCTGTCCCTTTCGCCTTCCTTCGTGTCTAACCGTTGGTAGAGGTCCTCATACGCCCGACCCCTTTCTTCACTCATAGCTCACTTTGCGGCCTTCTTTGCCATCTTGTACTTATCTATGTTGTCTGCACTCCTATCTAGATATAGGCGTCTGAAACAATCTTTCTTCTCTTTAAAGTGCCTTCGGGACATCATCGTTCCACCACCAGGTATGTTTAGCTTCTCTTCTACTTCCCCTAGACACTCCAAACTCCTCTGAGGCCACCTTATGAATGCAAGTCACCATCTTCATCCACATGTTGTCTACATCAGCTCCTTCCTCCCAAGGCCCTCCTTAATGACCATCTCCTTGAACGCCTCAGCTACCTCCCCCTTAAGCTTCCACCACTTTGTTCTAGCAACTTTGGCACGCTTGTCCCGTTGGACATGACTCCGAAAGCGGAGGTCAGCAACCACAATGTTATGCTGAGGGACAACACTCTCTCCAGGTCTCACCTTACAGTCTAGGCATGCATGCCTGTCTTCTCTTCTCGAGAGTATGAAATCAATCTGGCTAGAGTGTTGCATACTACTGTAATTCACTAGATGTGATTCTCTCTTCTTAAATAGGGTGTTAGCTATGATCATGACGTAGGCTAGCGCAAAGCTTAAGACATCTTCTCCTTCTTGATTCCTGTTGCCATAGCCAAATCCCCCATGCACCTCTTCAAAACCTGTGTTAGATGTGCCCATGTGTCCATTGAGGTCTCCTCCTATGAAGAGCCTCTCGCCAATCGGTACACTCCTAACCATGTCCTCCAGGCCTTCCCAAAACTCCCTCTTGGTGTTCTCATTGTGGCCTACTTGTGGGGCATACGCGCTGATAATGTTGAGAACTATGTCCCCAACTACCACCTTGACCAGGATAATCCGGTCCCCACGTCTCTTAATGTCTACCACTCCATCCTTGAGGCTCTTGCTGATCAAGATGCCTACTCCATTTCTTTTTGCAACCATCCCCGTGCACCACAGCTTGAAGCCGGTCCCCTCCACCTCCTTGGCCTTTTGTCCCCTCCATTTGGTCTCTTGGATGCAAAGGATATCAACGCCTCTCCTCACCATTGTATCAACTACCTCCCGAAGCTTACCTGTCAGAGAGCAATTCTAAGTGAAGTATATAGAGCAATTCCAACAAATCATAGCATAATTTTGGCTCTCTCAAATAGGTGCGTCTAGAAAGGATAAAAAGCAAATCAAGCAAAGACTCGTATAATACAAGACGCTCCAAGCAAATCTCATGATATGTGACGAATAAAAATACAGCTCCAAGTAAAATATCCATGGTTGTTAGAAGAAAGAAGGGATGCCACTTGGGGCATCCCTAAGCTTAGTGGCTTGTTCCTCTTTGGATATTATCTTGGGTGAAATGGGCATCCCCAAGCTTAGGCTCTTCTTACTCCTTATTCCTTCATCCATCGTGATCGCACCCAAAATTTGAAAAGTTCAATGTTCAATCACACAAAATTTAACAAAATCTTCATGATATCCGTTAGTATAATAAAGCAAATTACCATTCTAAGTACTATTTCAAACCCATTCATATTTTATTATTTCATTATATATTCTGTATTATAACTTTACCATGACTTATACCCTCCAATACAAGCCACAGATTCATCAAAACAAGCACCCAATGAAAAAAAAACAGAATATGTCTCAAACAAAACGGTCTGTAGTAATTTGTACCCTAACCATACTTTTGTAACTCCAAAAATTATGAAACATTACGAAAATGAGAATAATATGTATAACCATATTGTGTTAACATTTTAGCTCATTATCAGGCTCTAGTAAAAAATCAAAATTCGCACACTGGAGGTAAAGTTTCTGTTTCAGATTCAGCATTGTTTCTACTCATCTTATGAATCATCCTAAAGACTTTACTTGGCACAAGCACTAAATAAAACATAAAAACACAATCATAACAGAGGAATAACTGCGTAAACACTCAAAAACACAAAGGGAAAGTTAAAATAAATTTTATTTATTGGGTTGCATCCCAAAAACCGCTATCGTTTTATGCCCCTAGCTAGGCATAATGCATAGGTCCAAGTATTGTCATCTTTAGTTTCCAACTCCTTAAGCACACAACGATAATTTTTCAATTATCTAGAATGCATACTTTCAATGACAATACTTCTAGGAGTAGGATTGGAAAATTTGTTATTGCCATTAAGGTAGCTTACCACTTCGACAAAATTGGGGTGAATCCTAATCATTTTAAGATCCTCATTGTTTCTACTAGAAGTGGCACCCTTGTTCTTAGGAACATGTGTAGTCTTGAAATATTTACTAATAGGATTTTTTTTCAATAATATTAACAGTATAAAAAGCCAAACTTATTATGCTTTGGTTTTCCGTTGCCATCTCGGGCTTCACAGGCTACGGGATCTTCGGAATTGTGGTTGCGTCTTGCCAGCCAATTGTCTTTGCCCATGTAAAAGCAGGTCATGAGGGAAGTAAGGGCAGACATGGTCCCAGGTTTATCCTGGACAAGCTGGTGGGCCAGAGATTCATCCCGAATAATGTTCCGGAAGGATGCTGTGGCCTCAGCATCCGGTCAGTCGACAATTTGGTTCTTCTTAGTCAAGAACCCATTCCAGAATTGCCGAGCAGACTCGCTTGGCTTCTGGACGACATTGTTGAGATCAGAAAAGTCCGGCGGGCAGACTTAGGTTCCCTGGAAGTTAGAGCGGAACCCATCTTCCAGATGTTCCTAGCATCCAATGGAATTTTAGGGGAGGCTGTTTAATCAGTGCCGAGCTAGCCCCTTAAGCTTAAGAAGTAGCTATTTGATGGCATGGAGATCGTCTCCTCGTGCCATGTGGATATGTAGGAGGAAGTCCTCAATCCATACGGTTGGGTCAGTAGTCCCATCATATTGTTCTATATTCACAAGCGTAAATCCCTCCAGGAACTGATGTCGCATTACCTCATCTATGAAGCACTTTGGGTGAGCAGCACCTCTGACCCGTGCTATGTCCTGCTGGTATTCGGCGTCTGCGTGGGTCTGGTTGCGTTCCCGGAATCTGTTGTTATGGTCGAGCCATGGTCTATACCCGCCCTATCTATCGGGTGAGTACTCTCTGGATTCGTAGATGGACCTTGTACGGCCTGCTTTGTGATCCAAGTCATCTCGCAAGTTGAACCCGTCAATGGGCTCTAATGGCTCCTTACCTCGTCTTTAGGGCATATCCGATATATAATCGGTGTCATCAGCCGTCCTGTCCCACCCGTGAGGGGGGCGGTCCGGCTTGTCGTATGGAGTATGGTTCGGAGACGGAGTATCAGTGAGTTCGTCATCGAATTGTGGCAGCAGTCTTCTCCATGGGTAGTTTTTGGGCTGGTCCGACAGACCGGTGTCGTATACTTCCTCATGTGAGAGGACTTTCGTCCATCAATCATTTGAGGTCATGCTATTCGGCTTTGAGTTGCCGTTCCTTAGCTTTCAAGCTACGAGTCGTTGCTATGAGCCGCTGCCTGATCTTCGAGGTTATCAGGAATGTACAATTCATCGTCTTTCGATATATCTTCCTCCTCAATGGGGGGAAGGTAATTATCGTCTTTGGAGTCGTTGATGTTATCGGGGTTGTTCTGGTCCTCAGGCCCTTCCAGACCCTCAAACGGTTGTTTGGGGATATCGGGATTGCCATGGCCAGCAGGGGTATTATCGTCCTCGTTCCTGATAATAGCTTTCCTTCCCTTTTTGCCTTTGGACCACTTATGCGGTCTTCGGCGCCTTGACGGTGCATCGCTTGACTTGTCGCCATTGTTGTTAGGAGTGTTGTCGTCGTTAGTGGTAGGAGTATCTACCATGTAGACATCGTATGTGGAAGTGGCGGCCCACCTCCCGGTGTTAACAGGGGTGGGAGCACGGTCCTCTTCATCCATGCATTTTGCCTCCTCGGAGGCATAGTCTAGCATGTCGGTTAAATCTTCGACAATGGCTATCAAGTGGGTGGTGGGTGGGTCGAAAATCTTGTCCTAACCGGCTCCGTAACCAATTTGAGCATAGATCGGGGTTGGATCGGCGGTGATCTTCATCAACGAGATCCGATCTAGGGCCTCGTCAACCGCTGAGGGGCCGATCGCATCAAGCTGCTCAAAACTTACGAAGTTAACCTCCAAGGCGACCGGACATAGGGGCTGTTCGGCAAGAACACGTGTCCGGTCATCTAGCTCAATAGCCAGACCAGGACAGGAGATCGGCCCATCGCCATGGGTCTCCCCATTGGCATGTCCGAAGAAGGGACCCGAGGTTAGCGCCTCATAGTTCTCGGGTGCTACAGGCGAAGCTGCGAGCCCGGTTAACGACAAGTCACCCTGAGAGTCTACGGAGAACTCTAAGTTTCTGAATCTGACCTCTCGATCAGGGGCGAAGCTCTCCACATGGCCTAAATAACCAGTGGGATCAGTGTGCAGCACGATGCTGCCGAAGGAGAGATCTAGCCGGGGACAAAACTGTCCATATTGCGGACCTCTTCATTGATGACAAGGTGAGACATCGATTCCATCTTGCACATAGAGGAACTCTCAAGGAAAGCACCAATGTTGGTGTCAAAACCGGCGGATCTCGGGTAGGGGGTCCTGAACTGTGAGACTAGAATCGACGGTAACAGGAGACAAAGGGGACACAGATTTACCTAGGTTCGTGCCCTCCTATGGAGGTAATACCCTACATCTTGGTTGGTTGTATTGATGATATGGAGTTTACAGAGTTGATCTACATCAAGGTCGAATACCTAACCCTAGATGAGTTGTTCTCTCTTTATACCCTAAAACCCTCCAGCTTATATAGACGACGAGGATGCCTAGGGTTTACACATGATCGATTACACGCCGAAGAGATAAACGTGCCTATTCGCTACATCAAACGTGGAGTGCAAGCCGTGCTTCCCGAAGCTTCCATCTTGGAGATTGGTCCTTCAAATATTCCTGTGTTCGGTAAGTAGCCCATATAGTCCATCCCATAAGAATAGGTCGGCTTCCCAAGGACCCCTTAATCCAGGAATCCCTCACACACCACAAAAAGTCATTACATCAAATAGATCTCCAAGAGACCATTGTATTGAGAATCAAAAGTGAGAGATGAATCCATCTAGCCATTGTCTACGGCCCCTAGGTCTATGGTGGACTACCCACGCATCCATGAAGATCATTCACCCCTCCGTGATGGTGTTAGATTGGATTTCACGGTTCTGGCGGCTGGAATTGTGTTTCATCGACTCCCCTAGTTTTTTATGAATTTTTGGGTACTTATAAAGATGATAGGTGGTGGAGAGGCATCCCGAGGTGGGCACAACCCACCAGGGCACGCCTTGGGCCTCTGGCGCGCCCTGGTGTCTTGTGCTCTCCTTGGGCCTCCTCTCCGGTACTTCTTTGGCCCACTGGATGTCTTCTGGTCCAAAAAAATCTCCAAAAAGTTTCATGGTGTTGGGCTTCGTTTGGTACTGATTTTCTGCGAAGTAAAAAACAAGCAAAAACAGCAACTGACACTTGGCACTATGTCAATAGGTTATCCCAACAATGATATAACGTTGCTATAAAATGATTGTAAAACATCCAAGATTGATAATATAACAACATGGAACAATCAAAAATTATAGATACTTTGGAGACATATCAGCATCCCCTAGCTTAATTCCTACTCATCCTCGAGTAGGTAAATGATGAAAACAAAAAAATTGATGTGGAATGTTGCCTAACATGTTCATCACATATTCTTTGCTTTCGTAGCATGGACATTGGGAATTTTAGATGGTTTAAAGCAATAGACTAGTTTTGAAATGAAGACTTTAATACTCAAGCATATTAACAAGCAACCATGTCTTTCAAAATATCAACACTAAAGAAAGTTATCCCTAGCCCATCATGCTCAATCATTCATCCATACATGAAACAAACTCAAATATTAGCTACACCTAATGCTCACGTACGATCATAGTGCCCCTACTTGGTGCTTTATAAGAGAAGATGGAGACTCAAGTAAAAATAAAATTGCATTAAGTAAATAGGTAGGCACTTCGCAGAGGGACGTAGGGATTTGTAGAGGTGTCAGAGCTCAAGGTTTAAATTGATAGAGAAAAATATTTTGGGTGGCATGCCTTTCATGTCAACAAAAACGATCGAGAGCTTTCAATACCTTTACATGCTACATATATCATAAGCGGTTCCCAAACAGAAAATAAAGTTTATTCCTTTTTCACCGTTCCATGGCTATACGAATCCATGTTGCCTTCCATACCAACACTTTCCAAGGAACTTATTATTTGACAACATAAAGTAAATTTCTTTTTTTTCCATTTCAGGATTGGGCACCCCTATTATCGCCACACTCTTGTGGAATGACAAGTGAATAAACACTCATCTTGAGAATAACACATCTAGCATGGAAAAATATCGGTCACCCCCTTTCACTTCATAAGCGGTAGTAGAACACAAAAAGGAAAATTCATTTTTGAAAATTAGAGTGGGCACATACAAATTTTCTTGGAGCGGCATGGAAATACCGCATATATGTAGGTATGGTGAACTCATATGGCAAAACTGGGTTTAAGGATTTTGGATGCACAAGTAGTATTTCTGCTTAGTACAAGTGAAGGCTAGCAAATAGATTGAGAAGCAACCAACCAAGAAAAAAAATTCACATAAGTAAGCATACCTAACACCAAATAATTCACCATAAGTAGAATGTAATTTCATTACACAACTATTAACTTTTGTGCTTGCATAGGAATCACAAAACTTAACACCAATATTCTTACTAAGCATAATTACTCACCAACATAACTCACATATTACTATCAACATATCTCAAAACTATTACAAAGAATCAAGTTTAATTTGTCCAGTGATCTGCATGAAAGTTTTTATTATATCCCTCTTGAATATCTATCACTCTGGGACTAGTTTCATATATTTCCATTGATTTTTTACAAGCTCACATAAATTTAAGTGAAGAACATGAGCATAAAAATATCATCTCTAAAAATAGTATAAGTGAAGCATGAGAGGATTTCTTCAAAATTTACTAACTTCCAAATTAATCTAAGTGAAGCATGAGAGCATTTATTCAAACATGTAAAAGCACACCATGCTCGAAAAGATACAAGTGAAGCACTACAGTAATTCCAACAACAAACAACAACAAAGCCTTTAGTCCCAAACAAGTTGGGGTAGGCTAGAGGTGAAACCCATGAGATCTCGTGACCAACTTATGGTTCCGGCACATGGATAGCAAGCTTCCACGCACCCGTGTCCATGGATAGTTCTTTGGTGATGCTCCAATCCTTCAGGTCTCTCTATACGGACTCTTCCCATGTCAAGTTTGGTCTACCCCGGCCTCTTTTGACATTATCAGCATGCTTTAGCCGTCCGCTATGTAGAGGGGCTTCTGGAGGCATGTGCTGAATATGCCCAAACCATCTTAGATGATGTTGTACAAGCTTCACTTTAGTTGGCACTACCCCAACTCTATCTCGTATATCATCATTCTGGATTCGGTCCATCCTTGTGTGGACACACATCCATCTCAACATGCGCATATCCGCCACACCTAATTGTTGCACATGTCGCCTTTTAGTCGGCCAACACTCAGCGCCATACAACATTGCGGGTCGAACCGTCGTCCTATAGAACTTCCCTTTTAGCTTTTGTGGCAACCTCTTGTCACAAAGAATGCCAGCAGCTTGGCACCACTTCATCCATCCGGCTTTAATTCGATGGTTCACATCTTCATCGATATCCCCATCCTTCTGCAACATTGACCCCAAATATCGAAAGGTGTCCTTCTGAGTCACCACCTGCCCATCAAGGCTAACATCCTCCTCCTCCTCGTGCCTACTAGTACTGAAAAATGCACCTCATGTACTCGGTTTTAGTCCTACTAAGCCTAAAACCTTTCGATTCCAAGGTTTGCCTCCATAACTCCAACTTCCTGTTGACCCCCGTCCGACTCTCATTGACTAGCACCACATCGTCAGCAAAGAGCATACACCATGGGATATCTACTTGTATATCCCTTGTGACCTCATACATCACCAAGTAAAAAAGATAAGGGCTCAAAGCTGACCCTTGATGTAGTCCCATCTTAATCGGCAAGTCATCGGTGTTGCCATAACTTGTTCGAATACTTGTCACAACATTATCGCACATGTCCTTGATGAGGGTAATGTACTTTGTTGGGACTTTGTGTTTCTCCAAGTTCCACCACATAAAATTCTGCGGTATCTTATCATATGCCTTCCCCAAGTCAATGAACACCATATGCAGGTCCTTCTTTTGCCCCCTATATCTCTCCATAAGTTGTCGTACCAAGAAAATGGCTTCCATGGTCGACCTCCCACGCATGAAACCAAACTAATTTTTGGTCACGCTTATCATTCTTCTTAAGAGGTCCTCAATGACTCTTTCCCATAACTTCATTGTATGGCTCATCAGTTCGATTCCATGGTAATTAGTACAAGTCTGAAGATCCCCCTTGTTCTTGAAGATTGGTACTAATATACTCCATCTCCATTCTTCTGGAATCTTGTTTGCCCGAAAAATGAGGTTGAAAAGTTTGGTTAGCCATACAATCGCTATGTCCCCGAGGCCTCTCCACACATCAATGGGGATACAATCAAGGCCCATCGCCTTCCCTCCTTTCATCCTCTTTAAAGCCTCCTTGACCTCTGACTCCTGGATTCGCCGCACAAAACGCCTGCTAGTATCATCAAAGGAGTCGTCCAGATCAATGGTAGAGCTCTCACTCTCCCCAGTGAAAAACTTGTCAAAGTACTTCCGCCATCTATGCTTAATCTCCTCGTTCTTCACCGGGAGTTGATTTGCTCCGTCCTTGATGCACTTCATTTGGTTAACATCCCTTGTCTTCCTCTCTCGGATCTTGGCCATCTTATAGATGTCCCTTTCACCTTCCTTCGTGTCTAACTGTTGGTAGAGGTCCTCATACGCCCGACCCCTTTCTTCACTCACAGCTCGCTTTGCAGCCTTCTTTGCCATCTTGTACTTCTCTATGTTGTTTGCACTCCTATCTAGATATAGGCGTCTGAAACAATCTTTCTTCTCCTTAAAGTGCCTTCTGGACATCATTGTTCCACCACCAGGTATCTTTAGCTTCTCTTCTACTTCCCCTAGACACTCCAAACTCCTCTGAGGCCACCTTATGAATGCAAGTCACCATCTTCATCCACAAGTTGTCTACATCAGCTCCTTCCTCCCAAGGCCCTCCTTAATGGCCCTCTCCTTGAACGCCTGAGCTACCTCCCCCTTGAGATTCCACCACTTCGTTCTAGAAACTTTGGCACGCTTGTCCCGTTGGACACGAGTCCGAAATCAGAGGTTAGTAACCACAAGCTTATGCTAAGGGACAACACTCTCTCCACGTATCACCTTGCAGTCTAGGCACGCACGCCTGTCTTCTCTTCTCGAGAGTATGAAATCAATCTAGCTAGAGTGTTGCCCACTACTGTAAGTCACTAGATGTGATTCTCTCTTCTTAAATAGGGTGTTAGCTACGATCATGACGTAGGCTAGCGCAAAGCTTAAGACATCTTCTCCTTCTTGATTCCTGTTGCCATAGCCAAATCCCCCATGCACCTCTTCAAAACCTGTGTTAGATGTGCCCATGTGTCCATTGAGGTCTCCTCCTATGAAGAGCCTCTCGCCAATCGGTACACTCCTAACCATGTCCTCCAGGCCTTCCCAAAACTCCCTCTTGGTGTTCTCATTGTGGCCTACTTGTGGGGCATACGCGCTGATAATGTTGAGAACTATGTCCCCAACTACCACCTTGACCAGGATAATCCGGTCCCCACGTCTCTTAATGTCTACCACTCCATCCTTGAGGCTCTTGCTGATCAAGATGCCTACTCCATTTCTTTTTGCAACCATCCCCGTGTACCACAGCTTGAAGCCGGTCCCCTCCACCTCCTTCGCCTTCTGTCCCCTCCATTTGATCTCTTGGATGCAAAGGATATCAACGCCTCTCCTCACCGTTGTATCAACTACCTCCTGAAGCTTACCTTTCAGAGAGTAGTTCTAAGTGAAGTATATAGAGCAATTCTAACAAATCATAGCATAATTTTGGCTCTCTCTCAAATAGGTGCGTCTAGAAAGGATAGAAATCAAATCAAGCAAAGACTCATATAATACAAGACGCTCCAAGCAAATCTCATGATATGGGACGAATAAAAATACAGCTCCAAGTAAAATATCCATGGTTGTTAGAAGAAAGAAGGGATGCCACTCGGGGCATCCCTAAGCTTAGTGGCTTGTTCCTCTTTGGATATTATCTTGGGTGAAATGGGCATCCCCAAGCTTAGGCTCTTCTTACTCCTTATTCCTTCATCCATCGTGATCTCACCCAAAATTTGAAAAGTTCAATGTTCAATCACAAAAATTTTAACAAAATCTTCGTGAGATCCGTTAGTATAATAAAGCAAATTACCATTCTAAGTACTATTGCAAACCCATTAATATTTTATTATTTCATTATGTATACTGTATTATAACTTTACCATTACTTGTACCCTCCAATACTGTTGCAAATATGCCCTAGAGGCAATAATAAATTAGTTATTATCATATTTCCTTGTTCATGATAATCGTTTATTATCCATGCTGTAAATTGTATTGATCGGAGACTTAGATGCATGTGTGGATACATAGAAAAAACCATGTCCCTAGTATGCCTCTAATGGACTAGCTCGTTGATCAAACATGGTTAAGGTTTCCTAGCCATGGACATGAGATGTCATTTGATGACGGGATCACATCATTAGGAGAATGATGTGATGGACAAGACCCAAACTACAAACGTAGCATATGATCGTGTCAGTTTATTGCTACTGTTTTCTGCATGTCAAGTATATGTTCCTATGACCATGAGATCATGCAACTCACGGACATCGGAGAAGTGCCTTGTGTGTATCAAACATCGCAATGTAACTGGGTGACTATAAAGGTGCTCTACACGTATCTCCGAGGGTGTCTGTTGAGTTGGCATGGATCAAGACTGGGATTTGTTACTCCGTGTGACGGAGAGGTATCTCAGGGCCCACTCGGTAATGCAACATCACAATAAGCCTTGCAAGCAATGTGACTAAGTGTTAGTCACGGGATCTTGTATGAAGGAACGAGTAAAGAGACTTGCCGGTAACGAGGTTGAACTAGGTATGGAGATATCAACGATCGAATCTCGGGCAAGTAACATACCGAAGAACAAAGGGAACATCATATGGGATTAATTGAATCATTGACACAGAAGTTCGACCGATAAAGATCTTGGTAGAATATGTAGGAACCAATGTGGACATCCAGGTCCCGCCATTGGTTATTGACCGTAGAGGTGTCTCGGTCATGTCTACATAGTTCTCGAACCCGCAGGGTCTGCACACTTAAGGTTTGGTGACGTTTTGGTACGGTAGAGTTATATATGGTGGTGACCGAAGGTTGGTCGGAGTCCCAGATGAGATCCCGGATGTCACGAGGATTTTCGGAATGGTCCGGAAACGAAGATTGATATATAGGAAGGTGGTGTTTGGACTCCGGAAAGGTTTCGGGCATTTTCGGTAGTGTACCGGGAGTGAGGAATGGGTCCCGGGGGTCCACCAGTGGGGCCATCCCACCCCATGGGCCAAAGTGGCGACCAACCAGCCCCTAGTGGGCTGGCGGAGTCGGCCAAGGTGGCCTAGGTGCAGGGGAGAGAGGCCCAAACCGAATTGGGGTGGAGTCCTCCCCAAGTTCCACCTCTCGTGTGAGAGGTGGACTCCCAATTGGAGGAGGACTCCCCCTCCACCAGTTCGGTCGAAGCCAAGAGGGAGCCCTCCCCTTGGGCGCAGCCTCCTCTCCCCTCCTCCTATATATACTAGTGGATATCTAGGGTTTTGGCACTGAATTTACGGCCACGTGCTACCCATTCCACCGGTGCTCCTCTAGATCGGATTTCCGCAGTGCTTAGGCGAAGCCCTACCGGAATTGCTGCACCACCATCACCGGAGTGCTGTCGTGCTGCCGATGAACTCCTCTCCCTCTCCACTTCCTCTTGCTGGATCAAGACGGTGGAGATCATCGTCAAGCTGCACGTGTGCTGAACGCGGAGGTGCCGTCCGTTCGGCGCTGGATCGGAAGGACCGTGAACAAGATCGTGAGATGGTTCGTGATGTGTTCACGGGACGGATCGTGATGAGATCGCGGGACGGATCGTGATGAGATCGCGGGACGGATCGTGATGAGTTCGCGGGACGGATCGTGATTGGATCGCGCGACGGATCATGATGTGATCGCGGGACGCTCGGCGATTTGGATCGCGAAGATGTTCGACTACACCAACCGCGTTTCTTAACACTTCCCGCTTAGCGATCTACAAGGGTACGAAGATCCACTCTCCCTCTCAAAGATGCTCATCACCATGGATAGATCTGCGTGTGCATAGGAAAATTTTTGTTTCCCATGCAATGTTCCTCAACAGTGGCATCATGAGCTAGGTCTATGTGTAGATGAGATCTCGATTAGAACACAAAAGGTTTGTGGGCGTTGATGCTTAGAATGCTTCCTCCCTTGGTCGGATTTTGGTTCAGCGGTATTGTGAGATGAAGCGGCCCGGACCAACATTACTCGTACGCTTACGAGAGACCGGTTCCCTCGACACAACTTGTTGCCTAGATGGCTTGCGGGTGGCAGTTTTTCTCACTTTAGGTGGATCGGATTCGACAAAGGCGGTCCTTGAGAAGGTTGAAAAGCAACTAGTGTATCACCATTGTGGTTTTTGCGTAGATGAGAATTGTTCTTGCTAGATACCCGTAGCAGCCACGTAAAACATGCAACAACAATTAGAGGACGTCTAACTTGTTTTTGCAGGGTATGCTGTGATGTGATTGGCCAATTACATGATGTGATATATGTGATGTATGAGATGATCATGTGATGTATAGAATTTCACAACTTGCATGTCAATGAGTACGGCAACCGGCAGGAGCCATAGGGTTGTCTTTAATTATTGTATGACCTGCGTGTCAATCATTAAGCGCTATGTAATGCCTTACTTTATCGCTAAACGGTAGCAATAGTAGTAGAAGCATGCAGGCCGTGACAACCCCGATGGTGACACGTTGATGGAGATCAAGATGATGGAGATCATGGTGTCGTGCCGGTGATGATGGAGATCATGCCGGTGCTTTCAAGACGGAGGTCTAAAGCACAAGTTCATGGTCATATCATGTCGCTTATGAATTGCATGTGATGTTAATCCTTTTATGCACCTTGTTTTACTTAGTACGACGGTAGCATTATAAGGTGATCCCTCACTTAAATTTCAAGATAAATTGTGTTCTCCCCGAGTGTGCACCGTTGCGAAAGTTCGTCGTGTTGAGACACCACGTGATGGTTGGGTGTGATAGACTCTACGTTCACATACAACGGGTGCAAGCCAGTGTTGCACACGCAGAACACTCGGGTTAAACTTGACGAGCCTAGCATGTACAGACATGGCCTCGGAGCACAAGAGACCGAAAGGTTGAACATGAGTCATATAGTAGATATGATCAACATCATGATGTTCACCATTGTAACCAACTCAACTCACGTGATGATCAGACTTGAGTTGGTGAATTTGGATCATGTATCACTCGGATGACCGGAAGGATGTCAATTTGAGTGGGAGTTCTTAAGTAATATGATTAATTGAACTCATTATCATGTACATAGTCAGTAGTGTCTTTGCAAATTATGTTTTAGATTACTTGCTCACGCTGTAGCTCCCTTGAATTTTTATATGTTCCTAGAGAAATAGAGTTGAAAGATGATGGTAGCAACATTGCGGACTGGTCCGTGATCTGAGGATTGTCCTCGTTGCTGCACAGAAGGCTTTTGTCCTTAATGCACCGCTCGATGCGCCAACCCCTCTAGCGTCGTTTGTAGATGTTGTGAACATCTGATAGGCACGTTCTGATGACTACTTGATAGTTTAGTGCATCATGCATTACGGCTTAGAACTGAGGCTCTGAAACGTTGTGAACGTCACAGAACATATGAGATGTTCTAAGAGCTGAAATTAGGATCTCAGGCTCATGCCCGTGTTGCGAGATATGAGATCTCCAACAAGATTCTTTGCCTGTAATATGAAAGAGAATAGCTCAATCTTGAGCATGTGCTCAGATTGTCTGGGTGCTACAATCACTTGAATCGAGTGGGAGTTGATCTTCCAGATAAGATAGTGATTGATACAGTTCTCCAAGTCACTGTCACTAAGCTACTAGAACTTGGTGATGAACTATAGAATGCTAGGGATAGAAATAATGATCCCTGAGCTGTTCGCGATGTTTGACATCGCGAAGGTAGAAATCGAGAAGGAGCGTCAAGTGTTGATGGTTAGTCAAAACCACTAGTTTCGAGAAGGGCAAGAGCAAGGAGGGAAACTTCATGGATAGCAAGTCAGTTGCATCTCCAGTGAAGCAACCCAAAGTCTAACCCAAACCTGAGACTAAGTGCTTCGATTATGAGGAGAGAGGTCCCTGAAGTGGAACAACCCTAGATACTTGGTAGATAAGAAGGCTGGCAACGTCGACAGAAGTATATTTGATATACGTGTTATTGATGTGTACCTTGCTTGTACTCCTAGTAGCACCTGGGTATTAGATACCGGTTCGATTGCTAAATGTTAGTAACTCGAAATAAAAGCTACGGAATAAACGGAGAACTAGCTAAGTGTGAGGTACCGATGTGTGTTGGAAATGTTTCCAAGGTTGATGTGATCAACATCGCACGCTCTCTCTACCTTTGAGATTAGTGACGAACCTAAATAAATGTTATTTGGTGTTTTTGCGTTGAGCATGAACGTGATTAGATCATGTTCATTGCAACATGGATATTCATTTAAATTAGGGAATAATGGTTATTCTATTTACATGAATAATACCTTCAACGGTCATGCACCCAGTAAGAATGGTTTGTTGAAACTTGATCGTAGTAATACACATGTTCATAAAATTAATGCCAAAAAGATACAAAGTTAATAATGATAGTACCACATGCTTGTGGCACTGCTGCTAAATGTCATATTGGTATAAAGCGCATGAAGAAACTCCATGCTGGTGGATCTTTGGACTCATTCGATTTCGAATCGGTTGAGACATGCGAACCATGCCTCTTGGTGAAGATGACTAAAGGATCCCATTTTCTGTTTTGATGAAGCGGGCAAGTGATTTATTGGAAATGATACATGTTGATGTATGCAATCCAATGAGTCTTGTAGCGTGCGGTGAATATCGTTATTTTCTTACCTTCACTGATGATTTGAGTAGATATAGTGTATATTTACTTAATGGAACACAAGTCTGGATCGTTTGAAAGGTTCAAGCAAATTCAGAGTGAAGTTTTAAGATCATCGTGACAAGAAGATAAAAATGTTTGCGATATGATCGTGGAGGTGAATATCTAAGTTACGAGTTTGGCATACAACTTTAGACAATGTGAGAATTGTTTTCACAACTCATGCCACCTGGAACACCATAGTGTGATGATGTGTCCGAACATCATAGTCATGCTCTATTGGATATGGGGCATGCTATGATGTCTCTTATCATTTTGTTACTATAATTTTGGGGTTGTGCATTAGAGACAACTACATTCACTTTAAATAGGGCACCATCTAAATCAATTGAGATGACACCGTGTGAATTATGGTTTGATAGAAACCTAAGCTATCATTTCTTAATGCTTGGGGCTACGACGCTTGTGTGGAAAATGTTTTCACCTAATGAGCTTGAACCCAAAGCGGACAAATGCATCTTCATAGAATACCCTAAGAACAGTTGGGTGAACCTTCTATCTCAGATCCAAGCATAAAATGTTTATTGCTAAAACTGGGTCCTTTCTCGAGAAAAGGTTTCTCTTGAAAGAATTGAGTGGGAGGATGATAGAACTTGATGAGGTTGTTGAACCTCTGCTTCAACCAGAAAGTAGCGCAGCGCAGAAAGATGTTTTTGTGAAGCCTATGTCAGTTGAAGAGGAAGTTAATGATGATGATCATGAAGCTTCGGATCAAGTTACTATCGAACTACGAGGAAACTAGAACTTGATGAGGTTATTGAACCTTCACTTCAACCAGAAAGTGGCGCAGCGCAGAAAGATGTTTCTGTGAAGCCTACGTCAGTTGAAGAGGAAGTTAATGATGATGATCAGGAAGCTTCGGATCAAGTAACTATCAAACTTGGTAGGTCGACAAGGATGTGTACTGCTACTAAGCGGTACGACAACCCTGTCTTGGAGGTCATGTTGTTGGACAACGATGAACCTACGAACTATGGAGAAGCGATGATGGGCCCAGAAACCAACAAATGGTTAGAGGACATGAAATCCGAGAAAGGATCCATGTATGAAAACCAAGTATAGACTTTGGTGCACTTGCTCGTTGGACGGCAGGTCATTAAAGTACAAATGGATCTTTAAAATGAAGACAGACGCTGATGGTAAATGTTACCATTTGTAAAGCTCGACTTGTTGCAAAGTAGTTTACGACAAGTTCAAAGAGTTGACTGCGATGAGACTTTCTCACTCGTAGTGATGCTAAAGTCTGTTGGAATTATGTTAGCAGTTGCTGCATTTTTCAATTATGAAATCTGGCAGATGGATGCCAAAACATCGTTTCCTTCCTTAAGGAAAGGTTGTATGAGATACAACCAGAAGGTTTTGTGAGTCCTAAGGATGCTAAAAGATGTGCGAGCTTTAGTGATTCTTCTATGAACTGAAGCAAGCATCTAAGAGTTGGAATATACACTTTTATGAGGTGATCAAAGTTTTTGAGTCTATACAAAGTTTACGAGAAACTTGTATTTGCAATAAAGTGAGTGGGAGCACTATAGAGTGTCTGATAAGTATATGGGGATGACATATTGCTATTCGGAAATGATGTAGAATTTCTAGAGAGCATAAACGGGTGTTTGAAAAGAGTTTTTCAAAGGAAGACCTGGATAAAGCTACCTAATTGTTGAGCATCAAGATCTATAGCGATAGATCAAGATACTTGATGAGACTTTCACTGAGTACATACCTTGACAAGATTTTGAAAGAGTTCAAAATGGATCAGTCAGAGAAAGAGTTCTTGCCTGATTTGTAAGGTATAAAGTTGAGTAAGACTCAATGCCCAGTGACTGCAGAAGATAGAGAAAAGATGAGTGTCATCCCCTATGTTTCAGCCATAGGCTCTATCATGTATGCAATGCTGTGCACAAGACCCGATGTCAGCCTTGCCATAAGTATGGCCAGAAGGTTTCAAAGTGATCCTAGAATGGAGCACTGGACAGCTGTCAAGATTATCCTTAGTAACTAAAGACTAAGGAGATGTTTCTCAATTATGGAGGTGATAAAGAGTTCGTCGTAAAGAGTTACGTCGATGCAAGCTTTAACACTAATCCGGATGACTCGTAGTAGCAATCTGGATACGTGTAGTGGAGCAGTCATTTGGAATAGTACCAAGTGGAGTGTGGTAGTAGTGTTTACGGTTTGATATAGAAATTTGCAAAGTACACACGGATCTGAATGTCGCAGACCCATTGACTATAAGACCTCTCTCACATACAAAGCATGATCGATCCCCAGAACTCATTGGGTGTTAGATTCATAACAATGCGAATCACATGGTGATGTGAATTAGATTATTGACTCTAGTGCAAGTGGGAGACTGTTGGAAATATGCCCTAGAGGCAATAATAAATTAGTTATTATCATATTTCCTTGTTCATGATAATCGTTTATTATCCATGCTATAAATTGTATTGATCGGAGACTTAGATGCATGTGTGGATACATAGACAAAACCATGTCCCTAGTATGCCTCTAATGGACTAGCTCGTTGATCAAAGATGGTTATGGTTTCCTAGCCATGGACATGAGATGTCATTTGATGATGGGATCACATCATTAGGAGAATGATGTGATGGACAAGACCCAAACTACAAACGTAGCATATGATCGTGTCAGTTTATTGCTACTGTTTTCTGCATGTCAAGTATATGTTCCTATGACCATGAGATCATGCAACTCACGGACATCGGAGAAGTGCCTTGTGTGTATCAAACATCTCAATGTAACTGGGTGACTATAAAGGTGCTCTACACGTATCTCCGAGGGTGTCTGTTGAGTTGGCATGGATCAAGACTGGGATTTGTTACTCCGTGTGACGGAGAGGTATCT
Organism: Hordeum marinum; assembly: GCA_022496015.1. NCBI lineage: Eukaryota > Viridiplantae > Streptophyta > Magnoliopsida > Poales > Poaceae > Hordeum > Hordeum marinum. The sequence continues at coordinate 424,378,569 of CM039678.1, read as the reverse complement.
CAGGGCCCACTCGGTAATGCAACATCACAATAAGCCTTGCAAGCAATGTGACTAAGTGTTAGTCACGGGATCTTGTATTACGGAACGAGTAAAGAGACTTGCCGATAACAAGGTTGTACTAGGTATGGAGATACCGACGATCGAATCTCGGGCAAGTAACATACCGAAGAACAAAGGGAACATCATACGGGATTAGCTGAATCCTTGACATAGAGGTTCGACCGATAAAGATCTTCGTAGAATATGTAGGAACCAATGTGGACATCCAGGTCCCGCCATTGGTTATTGACCATAGAGGTGTCTCGGTCATGTCTACATAGTTCTCGAACCCGCAGGGTCTGCACACTTAAGGTTTGGTGACATTTCGGTAGTGTAGAGTTATATATGGTGGTGACCGAAGGTTGTCCGGAGTCCCGGATGAGATCCCGGATGTTACGAGGAGTTCCGGAATGGTCCGTAAACGAAGATTGATATATAGGAAGGTGGTGTTTGGACTCCGGAAAGGTTCCGGGCATTTTCGGTAGTGTACCGGGAGTGAGGAATGGGTCCCGGGGATCCACCAGTGGGGCCATCCCACCCCATGGGCCAAAGTGGAGACCCACCAGCCCCTAGTGGGCTGGTGGAGTCATCCAAGGTGGCCTAGGCGCAGGGGAGAGAGGCCCAAACCGAATTGGGGTGGAGTCCTCCCCAAGTTCCACCTCTCGTGTGAGAGGTGGACTCCCAATTGGAGGAGGACTCCCCCTCCACCAGTTCGGCCGAAGCCAAGAGGGAGCCCTCCCCTTGGGCGCAGCCTCCTCTCCCCTCCTCCTATATATACTAGTGGATATCTAGGGTTTTGGCACTGAATTTACGGCCATGTGCTACCCGTTCCACCGGTGCTCCTCTAGATCGGATTTCCGCAGTGCTTAGGCGAAGCCCTGCCGGAATTACTCCACCACCATCACCGGAGCGCCGTCACGCTGCCGGTGAACTCTTCTCCCTCTCCACTTCCTGTTGCTGGATCAAGACGGTGGATATCGTCATCAAGCTGCACGTGTGCTGAACGCGGAGGTGTCGTCCGTTCGGCGCTAGATCGGAAGGACCGTGAACAAGATCGCGAGATGGTTCGTGATGTGTTCACGGGACGGATCGTGATGAGATCGCGGGACGGATCGTGATGAGATCGCAGGAAGGATCATGATGAGTTCGCGGGACGGATCGTCATTGGATCGCGGGACGGATCGTGATGTGATCGCGGGACGCTCGGCGATTTGGATCGCGAAGATGTTCGACTACACCAACCGCGTTTCTTAACGCTTCCCGCTTAGCGATCTACAAGGGTACGTAGATCCACTCTCCCTCTCGAAGATGCTCATCACCATGGATAGATCTGCGTGGGTGTAGGAAAAATTTTGTTTCCCATGCAACATTCCTCAACAAATACAAGCCATATATTCATCAAAACAAGCACCCAATGCAACAAAAACAGAATATGTCTCAAACAGAACGGTCTGTAGTAATCTGTACCCGAACCATACTTGTGTAACTCCAAAAATTATGAAACATTATGAAAATGTGAATAATATATATAACCATATTGTGTTAAAAATTTAGCTCATTATCACACTCCAGTAAAAAATCAAAATTCACGCACTGGAGTTAAAGTTTCTGTTTCAGATTCAGCATTGTTTCTACTCATCTTATGAATCATCCTAAAGACTTTACTTGGAACAAACACTAAATAAAACATAAAAACACAATCATAATAGAGTAATAACTGCGTACACACTCAAAAACACAAAGGAAAAGTTAAAATAAATTTTATTTATTGGGTTGCATCCCAACAAGCGCTATCGTTTTACGCCCCTAGTTAGGCATAATGCATAGGTTCAAGTATTGTCATCTTTAGTTTCCAACTCCTTGAGGACACAACGATAATTTTCCAATTATCTATCATGCATGCTTTCAATGACAATACTTCTAGGAGTAGGATTGGAAAAAAAATATTGCCATTAAGGTAGTTTACCACTTCGACAAAATTAGGGTGAATCCTAATCATTTTAAGATCCTCATTGTTTCTACTAGAAGTGGTACCCTTGTTCTTAGGAACATGTGTAGTCTTGAAATCTTTACTAATAGGATTTTTTTCAATAATATTAACGGTATAAAAAGCTAAACTTAAGTTACTAAAGATTTCTTCCAACTTATCAATTCTAGTGGGGCTTTCTTCCATTCTTTTTGTTTACTTCGGGTTCTTTTTCCTTTAAAATTTTAAGAGCGGCTCCCTCTTTTGATCCAATTTTATTAGCAAGATTATGCATCCTTTTATCTAATTTCTCAATATTTTCTTCGATGAATATTTCCTTTTCAATAGCATCCAACTTTTGCATAACATGCTCAAGAGTTAAAATCTGGTGAACCCACTAAATTTCCCATATCATTAAAAGCATCGAAGGCAGGGCACATCAAGAAATTGCCACTGGTAATCGTATCAAGGATGAATCTATACCAAGTGGTGATGACCACGTCAAAATTGCAAAGAAGAACAACGGTAGATTCCTTACGAATAGATCTATTATGAGCATTGCAAATCCTATACCAAGCTTCTTTAAGATTCTCCCCTCCCCTTTGTTTAAAGTTAAGAACCCCATTATCGGAGGTACAAGCAATAATGAAAGAACTAGCCATAGTGAAAATGTAGACGAATAAGAGATCTAACAAGAAAAGGCAAATCAAGAAGAAGGCGAATAAAATGGTAAATTTTGTGAAGTGGGGGAGAGAAAACGAGAGGAAAATGGCAAATGATGTAAATTGCAAGGAGATGAGATTTGTGATTAGGAACCTGATAGATGTTGATGATGCCTCTCCATCGCTCGAGATTGGCACGCTGAAGAGATCGCTTCCTCCCCGGAAACGGCACTGGAACTTGCTTTGACGTGGCTTGAGACTGCGTCGGTATTTCCCCAAAGAGGAAGGGATGATGCAGCACAGCTACGGTAAGTATTTCCCTCAGTTAAGAAACCAAGGTATCAATCCGTGGAGGAAGACCAAGCAACTATGTAAACGGCACCGGCACACAAAGAACAAATACTTGCAACCCGACGCATAAGAGAGGTTGTCAAGCTCTCAATGATAAAAATATATATAAGATTGTAATAGGTTTCATAGTGTTTGGGCTTCATTTGGTACTGATATTCTGCAAAGTAAAAACAAGCAAAAAATAGCAACTGGCACTTGGCACTATGTCAATAGGTTAGTCCCAAAAAATGATATAAGGTTGCTATAAAATGATTGTAAATCATCCAAGATTGATAATATAACAGCATGTAACAATAAAAAAAATATACGTTGGAGACGTATCAATAGTAGAATCGATTTTGTGCAAAAACAGAAACTTTTACACCTAGTGTAGAATTTCTCTGATTTTACTGTAGCGTCTTTTTTATCTGATTTTTTTACAAGTATTAGTATATAGATTGCCCGGATTTTCCTATTTTCTGAATTTTTAGAGTTACAGAGGTATGATTTTAGTACATGGCACTACCGATTGTTCTATTTTAGACAGATTAGATTTTTACTTGCATAGTTTTCTTGTTTTGATGATGCCATGGATTTTGGGGGGGTATAAGTCATGAAAAAGTTAGAATATAGTACCTTTTATGCAATTATTAAATAATAACAAATTTATAACAGTATCTAAAGTATTTGATATGTCTATTATACTAACGGATCTCACGAGGTTTAGTTTAGTTTTGTGTGCTGAAGTTTTCAAGTTTGGGGAGACCATGATGGATTCAGGAATAAGGAGCGGCAAGTCCCGAAGCTTGGGGATTAAAGGCACCCCAAGGTAATATTCAAGGAAGAGCCAAGCACCTAAGCTTGGGGATGCCCCCGAAGCCATTCCCTCTTTCATCACCAATCTATCGGTAAGTCACTTGGAGCTATATTTTTTTTCATCACATGATATGAGTTTCGCTTGGAGCATTGTGTATTATAGTTTATTTTTATTTTAGTTTGCCACAATCGTTGTTTTGTGGACACACCTTTAGATAGAGACACATTTTCATCGTAAATTGTTAGAATACTCTTTGTGCTTCACTTATATCTTTTGAGCTAGGCAGTTGCTCTAGTGCTTCATTTATATCCTTTTGGAGCACGACGATAGTCATATTTTATAGAAATAGTTGAAGTCTCATGCTTCACTTAAATATTTTTGAGAGTATAAGGCATAAGAAATGGTTATTTATACATGTTATAATACTAGTCCAAAAGGGATAGGTATTCAAGGGGGATATAATAAAAACTTTCATATAGCTCGCCAAATAGGAAACGTCGGTTAATTTATACCTATGTAGTAATATGAAATGATATAGGTTCATGATCATTTGTTAGTAGGAATATCGATATTAAAATTTGTTATTTACTTCTCATCTAAGTATTGTTCATGGCATGGTGATGAGGTGTGAGCATTTTTTATGTTTGAAATGAAATCTTATCGTGTTGTTCGAAATGGGGGCGCGATGGTTAACTCCTCCCAACCTCCTCCCTATGGGGAATGCAGTAGTACTTTGCTTAAGAGAGATAATAAGGCTTCGCAATAAGTATAAGAGTTCTTTATGACTAATGTGAATTCATGGATATACGCACTCCCACCTCTCCATAATTTTCTAGCCTCCTCGGTACTGTGCATTGCCCTTCCACACCTTGAGAGTTGGTGCAAACTTCGCTGGTGCATCCAAACCCCATGATATGATACACACTATCACACATAATCCACCTTATATATTCCTCAAAACAGCCACCATACCTACCTATCATGGCATTTCCATAGCCATTCTCAGATACATTGCCATGCCACTTACACTGTTCGGCCACTTGACTTGTGTGTTCATCATCATATTGTTTTGCATGATCATATAGAGCTAACATACTATTTGTGGCAAAAGACAACGTTCATCACTGATTACATGTTATGATAGATCATTGCACATCATGGTACACTGCTAGATGCATTCATATAGAGTCATATTGTTCTTTATTGATTTGTAATTTTGAGTTGTACAAATATAAAAGTGTGATGATCATCATTAGTAGAGCATTGTCCTAGTGATGAAAGTATGATGGAGGCTATGATTCCCCCACAAGTCGGGATGAGACTCCGGACGAAAAAAAAGAGAGATGAAAATAGGGGATGCCGAATGAGCTTTCATACACTTATAGCTCTAGTGCAACTGTTGCATGGCAATCCCTACTCCTCGCATCGATATCTATTGATGGGCATCTCTGATACATCTCCGACGTATCGATAATTTATGAAGTATTCATGCCATATTTACCTATGTTTACAATACTTTTATCTGTTTTTGATGTCCTTTATATGATTTAATTAGAACTAAGGTGGACTGACACTGTTTCCAGCAGAATTACCGTGGTGTTGTTTTTTGTGCAAAAAATAAAAGTTATTCAAATCGCCCGAAACTTTTTGACGATTTTTTCTAGACCAAATACGAAATATTCGAGCGAAGAACCACATGAGGGGGGCCACCAGGTGCCCCCAAGCTATCAGGGTGCCATCACCCCCCTGAGCGCGCCCTGATAGCTTGTCATAACCTCGTGGCTCCGTTAGCGTGATTCCAACACATAAAAATCCTATATATATAGAAACCCTCAGAAATAAACCTAGAACTTCCGCTCCTTCGATGCAAGCCTCCGTATCAAAGAAAACCCATACAGAGCCTTGTTCTGGTACCCTACTAGAGGGGGTAACCATCACTGGAGGCCATTTTCATCATCCCGACGGTGTCCATGATAAGGAGGGAGTAATTCACCCTTAGGGATAATGGTATGTACCAGTAGCTATGTGATTGATCTATCTTGCTCTCACGTTCTTGAGATGTCATGGTATTGATGTATCATGGGATTTGTTAATATAGTTGGATCATATGACGTTATTCCCTTGCTACCTTCTTGTGATGAATTGAATCTTATATTGGATTTGACATCACTTGATGTATGTCTTGCATGTGGATACCCGTGGTGATGATGGTGTGTTCTATTAATTCATTTGATATATGTTTTGGTACTCAACTTGCGGATTCCTGTGGTGACAATGGGGTAAACTATCATATGGGTTGATACACGTTCTTGTCCTACTTTTTCTGATACAAATATTGGGGTACTCTTTGAAGTTCTTTGTGTTGGGTTGAATATAATGACTCTGAAATTGTTTGACGCATGCCAAATAATTAACCCACGGATACTTGAGATGACATTGGAGTATCTGGGTGACATTAGGGTTGATTGATGTGTATCATAAGTGTTATTCTAGTATGAACTCTAGGGCTATTTGCGACACTTATAGGAATAGCTCAATAGATTGATCGGAAAGAATAGCTTTGAGGTGGTTCTACTACATACAAGAATTCCATCTTATGTTATCCGCTATATATGAACTTTGGAGTGATTCTTTGTCATAGTTGAGGGATGATCATACGATTCCGTTATGTTAGCATCGTTGAGAGATTTCACTAGTGAAAGTATGAACCCTAGGCCTTATTTCGAAGTCTTTATACAACGCTTTGTTCGCTTGCCATTTGCTACCTTGTTGTTTTCATATTTTTCATATTAAAAAACCTATATCTACTATCCATATGGCACTTGTCTCATCATCTCTTCACCGAGCTAGTGCATTTATACAATTTTCCATTGTATTGGGTGTGTTGGGGACACAATAGATTTCTTATATTTGATTGCATGGTTGTTTGAGAGAGACCATATTCATCCTACACCTTCTATGGATTGATAAACCTTAGTTCATCCACTTGAGGGTAAATTGCTACAGTCCTATAGAACTCTGCGCTTGGAGGCCCAACAGAGTAAACAAGAATAAAATTGCCTAGTAGACCTCAATCTCCATAGCCCGTTGATCTGCCTAGTTGATGTGAGACTTCCCCACCATTTGACTCTTTTGATATCTAACACCATATTATATTCCATCCATATGCTATATCCATGGCTCACACTCATTTATTGTGTAAAGTTGAAACTGCTCAGAGGTGGCATAGGATATTAGATTCTTGATCTTCACTTGTCAGCGTGCAAAAGAAGTATGAGGAACAATGTGACTATCAGTGATTATACATGAAACTTTGAGGATAGATTGGCCGTGTGATAGGTCTACGGCGTATCTATAATTTTTTATTGTTTCATGACATTAGATTATCAACCTTGGATACTTTATTTGCAATTATATACTAATTTATATTATTTTTTGGGACTAACCTATTAAGCCAGTGCGCAATGCGAGTTCCTATTTTTGGAATTTTCATAAAATCAATACTAAACATAGTCCAAATTGAATAAAAAAATCATGGGGGTTATTTTTGGACTAGAAGAGACCCAGGAAGCTCCGGGAAGCTAGAACACCCACGACGTGGACACGAGCCGCAAGGCCGCACCCTTGGGGTAGCCCCCCCACCCCCACCCCCTAGCTCGCGGTCCCCTCGTGGCACCTCCCAACCTAATTCCACTTCTATACACCCTTAATTACCCCAAATCCAACAAAGAGACACCAGAACACTTTTTCCACCTTTGCAAGCCTTTGTTCTTCCGTGATCCTATATGGAGGCCCTTTTGGTACTCTGTCGGAGGGGGAAATGATTAAGGAGGCCGTCTACATCAACCTTGGTTCCTCCATGATGACATGTGAGTATTTCACCACAGACCTACGGGTCCATAGCTAGCAGCTAGATGGCTTCTTCTCTCTCTTTGATCTTCAATACAATATTTTCGCAATTCCGTGATGATCTATCCGATGTAATCTTCTTTTGAAGTGCTTTTGTTGGGATCCAATGAATTGTGGGTTTATGATCAAATTATTCATTGAAAGTAATTGAGTCTTTGTTGAAGTTTATTATGAATGATTGTTATAGCTTTGTAATTCTCTCTGGTCTATTCATTTGGTTTGGCCAACTAGATTAATTTATCTTCAGTAGGAGGAGTGCATTGTAGTTGGTTCAATCGTGAGTGCTCTATATCCCAGTGACATAAGGGGACAGAACACATATTGCATTGTTTCCATTAAGGATAAAACAACAACGGGGTCTGAACATATTGCTTGTCTGACTTTCTCTATATCATGTCATCTTGCTTAAAGCATTACTCCATTTGTCATGAACTTAATACCATAGATGCATACTAGATAGCGGTAGATTGGTGGAGTAATAGTAGTAGATGCATGCAGGAGTCGGTCTACTTGTCACAGACGTAAAGCCTATATAATACATGATCATTGCCAAGAATAACATTATAACTATGTGCTTTTCTATAAATTGCTCAACAGTAATTTGTCTACCCATCGTATGGTATGTGTCATGGTTTTCTCACGAAAGATGTCCGGGTCAACAGACTTGGGTTCGAGGCCATCGCTAACGTGATGGACTCAAAGGGGTTGATTGGGTTGAAGGACACGAGTTTACCCAGGTTCGGCCCCTCACGTCGAGGTAATAGCCTACGTCATGTTTGTGCTTGTATTGCTTGTTGTATCGATTACAAGGGAGCTAAAGCTTGACCTAGTTCTCGATCACCTACCTCTAAGTCGCCCTAGGTCTACCTTTATATAGGAGGTCAAGACCACGGGTCATACAAGTTGTAACCGACACTCATTGCCTATCCGAGTCTTCATCCATCTTCTCTGTCCAAGTTGTCCCCGGGCGGCTTATACACCCGGGTCTTCTCTGTCCGGGCCACCTTCCGGCCCATCCTATGAGCCGCCAAGTGCCCTGGGCACTAAGCCTACGGCTTACACTTGGGCCTGTGCACGAGCCATTAGGTATAACCCGGAGCCCTTAGGGCGGGTCATACCGTGGGGTTATATCCCCAACATTAGGCCCCAGGTTGATTTGAGCTTGCTCACTTCATCCTTTCTTCTTGCTTCCTCAGCGAGTCACCCGGAAATGACCCGTCGTGACGTCATGTCAACCCTGCAAAAAAGATTCACCGACGTATACACCAAATCCCTTTGTTAAATGGCCATCCCAAAAATCGAGGCGTCCGCCTTGGTCGGATGGTTTCTATCGCCTGGATTCTCATGCCCGTTCCGTTTTTCTTTTTAAATAGGACCGCCCCAGGCAGCATTTTCTCTCCTTGCTCGCTCTATCATCTTCTTCCTCCCGACGCTGCTGTTTCTATCGCCTCCTGCTCCAGCGCCGTCTTTGTTTCACCATCGACAGGGCCGCTGCATCAACCTGTTGCGAACCAGAGTGCCTTCCGTATTCATCGCGTCAACGCCGGTAAACTCTTCTCCCCTTAGATCCGCAATGGCTCCGGTAGGGTTTTTCGCGGAAGCTCCACCGCCGCCGTTTTGAAATTCGGGCTCCATCAATGTCGGCCACGTCTTGCGCATGAACTTTGAACGATAGCTTGTCCTCACCGCGCCGCTATGTATTGGGCAGTCCTCAATACTATGTAGATCCATCGTGGCTTTGTTCGACATTTCAGGTTTTCCTTGTTTCGCCAGTTCATTCTTATGTCTGAAAATAGAAGTATTTCCCTGATTTTGTAGATCCATGATCATAGCGGCACTTTGCGAAACCTATTTTTAGGACTTAGCCGAATTTTACTCCGTCTTCTTGCTATGTTGACCCGCCACGCCGTTCTGGCTCTCATCAGCCGGATCATGGCGCCTCATCTGTAGAGTCTTAAACTCGTAAGTCGCCCGTAGATACTTGCCTTTTCTTGACTCGTTGTGTTTGATTTGCACAGTCTTAAACTGCCGCAATGTCTTGCGCATCGAATTCCTGCAACTAGGTCGGGTCTTGCATTACGGAGGAGTTCCTGATGGACTTCATACACGTGGGTACTCTTCCTTCCAAAGAGGTCATCCATTGGCGGGTCCCAGGTGATGAATTGAGGCCCATTCCACAGGAAGGCGAGGTGGTTGTTTTTTCTGATCATATTGAACGTGGGTTCGTGCCCCCCGGCTCAAGGTTCTTCCGCGACGTCCTTCACTTCTACAACCTCCATCCTCAAGACCTCACCCCAACTCCGTATCAAACATATGCAACTTTCAAGTGCTCTGTGAGGTTTATTTGCAAATCAACCCGTTTGTGGGCTTGTTCCGAGAGTTCTTCTACGTGAACCAGCAAACCAAGGTGAAAGCCGACCCGAGTCTAGAGCTGGGTGGAATTTCTATCCAGAGGCGCAGGGATATTACCTTTCCAGCTATGCAGATGTCGAGTCATCCGAAAGACTGCAATAAGACCTGGTTCTATTGCAAGGATACTTCTCCGGAGGGCGAGCGTCCACTGTTGGGTTATCGTCCCTCCCGTCTCAAGACAACTTCTGAACTTCCTGGCCGACTGTCAGCTTCTAAGCGCACAAGGTATGAGCCGGCTCACGCCAAGATCAGAGCCCTCATGGCCAATGGTTTAACCGGACTGGACTTGATCCGCTGCTGGGTTTCCTGGCGGATTATGCCTTAAGCCATAGAAGCCGCCTCATGTGCGAATACCAAGGCAAGTATGATGGTTCGTTATGCTTTAGCCAGTCCATCTTAACAGAACACGACATCACTACTACTATCCAGAGTCTTGTCCATGAGACATCCGGGACTTGCAGCGCTATTGGGCTAGCGCCTTTTAGTGCCATTAATCCTTCTCCATATGTAAGGCGACTCTTCACACCCTTTTTCTCTTGGTTCACTCATATTTTGCCAATTTCATTACCGTTAACCAGATTACTTTTCCAGGCTGACTCTGATTTCTGGAAGAAGGAGTATGTCCCTCCTTTGAAGACCAAGAAGAAGGACCCAGACAAGAAGCCCAAGAAGCCCGCCCCACAAGAGGAATGGTTTGAATCACACCGGTCGTCCAGTTCAGAGGTAAAATCTTGGCTATTTTCTGCGATCTTGTTCTTTCATTTTCCTAACACCTGCTTGACTCACAGGATAACGTAGAGACAAGCCGCACTAACGCCCCTGAGGTAATCTATATTTGTTCCGGCTCAGAACATTTTGTCCCCCGAAACCCACGGCGGATTATTTGAAAAGTTCCTCTTTCTCATCCTCTTGCTTATCTGGATCCCCAATTTCTTTTGAAAAAGCAACAACAGGCCGAACGTCATCAGACCCGGAGTGCCGGCTCTACCAATCTTATGTCCAGATTACCGAATTCTCCGGTTTTGAAGAAGCGCCCCGCAGAGGTATGCATCTCCGCTTGATTTAGATTTACCTTTGCAATCTCAACGTTGTCTTATCTCTTATGAATTGTCTCTCAGAGGTCATCGTCCTCTGGCGACTCTTCGGCAACCGCCCTGTCGCCTCCCAAGATTAATCCACTGTAAGTGCTTCCTTTAATCTTGCGTTCAGTTCTCTCAGTGGCTGTAACCTTTGGATTCTGACTTTCGTGCTTTTCAGGGCTCAAGCGAAGCTCTGAAAGACCAACAAGTCCTCACCTGGCCCCGCCGCCCCAGAGCCGGAGCATGTCCAGTTGGATGAGTCACGGCCGTCTATGGATCCCCCCGCAACATCTCAGGAGCCGGCTGACAATGTCACCCCAGGGAGCCCGCCAAGGACCCTTCCAGGCTGCCGAGCCCTATCCAAGTGGCCAAGGACACCACCGCTCCGGATGTTGTGGTTACTGGCACTGGCTTTCACTCTCCCACGGCTCACGTGCTGACCAAGCATAAAGAACTGGCTAAAGCTTCAAGGAAATTGGAGTTTGAACCCTCTGCTCTGGAGAAGATGACAGCCGAGGACCTTCATGCTAGCTATATGAACCGGCTATCCACAAGCCGGGATTTGGAGCTCCAGCTAGTTAACCTCATGAAGAAGAAATATGAGGTATTCCTTTCTTCTCCTTATATCCTGACGTAGCCCCCAAGGGCCGGCTTAATCTTTCCAAAGGTTGAGTCGGGACTTTTCATAATCCTCCTTAGAAAATCCAGTTTATAGCCCCCAAGGGCCGGCTTAATCTTTCCAAAGGTTGAGTCGGGACTTTTCATGTCGAACCTCTGAAAATAGACATTAGCCCCCAAGGGTCATGCATATTGCTTGCAATCTGTTTGAGACTTGCCCGTTTATTCTATGCTTTGATATGTCACAGGAAACTTTAACTGAAGCCGGGTCACAATTGGCCGACTTAAAAGTCGGTTGGGCGACTCAACAAGCTTTCCGGAGCGCCGCAGATGAAAAATGGTGGCTCCTGTCCGAGGAGTTGGTTAAACTCAAGGCCGACTTCATGGCTTTCAAGGAGTCTGTCGGGTCTAAGAAGGCTACTTTGACTAAGCGGGTGGATGATGCTGATCAACGGCTGATGATCGTATCTGATGAGCTTCAATCTTTGAAACACCACATCACCAAAATTAAGTCACCAGCACAAGTGTTTAAATGCCAATTGAGTGAAAGTGGACGAAAACTCACCAAAGAGGGCGGCTGTCATGAAACCTCCGACTTACACAGGTCCCAGGAGCCTCCAACTAGCTTCTGATAGTCTGCTACCTTTCAAAGCCATCTATACTCTGATGGAGCAACTCTACTGCGGTGCAATGTTCACCATCAAAGCCGTGCAGTATAAAGATAAGATCCCTTCAACTCTCAAAGGGCTTTTGGAACTTTTTTCAACTATGCCGAAGCAAATCGCCGAACTAAAGAAATCAGCCGCCGGCAAGGGGCAATTGCAGGCATCAGCTGGGCTTTGGCTTTCGCTTCGGAACTTACTCCGACTAACATGATGGATGGGTTTCCCTCTAAGAAGGATGACGGCTCTGAATTCACGGAAGCTGATTACACCTGGTGTATGAAGGACTCCAGTACTCTGGCCTCCATCTTAGCAGAAGAGGTTGACTTGGCAACTTATCAGGCGGCTTACGGTGCCAACCAAAAGAGGATTCGTGGGCCGCTTTATGGGTGTAAAGACTTGACACCCGCCCGCAGTAAGAACCTCTTTGCCTCTGACCTTGACCCGTCCCCTTTCTTTGAATAAGGAAGTTTTGCAGCTCTAACCGACTGCAACTGGGACTTGGACAATCTCCAGATCAAGGAAACAGAAGAACCGGAGCAGGATGACCCGCCAGCCAGCTGATCATGTATAGAAATTTTGTAATAGCCGGCTCTCCGTGACCCGCCGTATGGTGTCGCAATACTTGATCGATATTTTGGGCTCCACAGAGGGCATTTGTAACAGACTAGCCATAACTTTTGCTCTTGCTGACTTGTGACATCGTGCTTATATGAAAAAGTCCGGTTTTAAATCTGCCATCTTCCTTGTCCTTCCCTGTTGTATGTCTTTTCCGATTCTTCGTAGCTTATGTCCTTGTATACGTAAGCACACTTTTACACCTTCGGGAGGCTAGCTTAAAAGCGCAACCTGAAAATGTCGTATCTTCCCGGCGTGTGGACAGGAAACTTTCGCTTGGATCGAGAATCGGTCGAGAGGTTTTAATGAGCCTCACTCAGAGGGCAGGAAGCCCCCTGTATAACCGTGTCTAATCATGTTAGCCGGAGATGGCATAAAGCCGACCGATAAGGTTTTAGAAACGATACTCGTAGGTAAGAAGCCACCTTCAGGAATATGGCGTGAATGCCGGTTGATAGGGTTAGATAAGCTACACCCGTAGGTGGGAAGCCCCCTTGAACAACCATGGCTAATCGTGTTAGCCGGAGATGGCATAAAGCCGGCCGATAAGGTGTTAGAAGCCATACCCAAAGGTAAGAAGCCACCCTCAGCAGTTTGGCGCGAACGCCGGTTGATAGGGTGTTAGATACCCGTCGGTAAGAAACCCCCTACAACCGCGGCTAATCGTGTTAGCCGGAAGATGGCATAAAGTCGGCCGATAGGGTGTTAGAAGCGATACCCATCGGTAAGAAGCCCCCTTCAGCAATATGGCGTAAACGCCGGTCAATAAGGTGTTAGAAGCGTTACCCGTAGGTAAGAAGCCACCCTCAACCGCGGCTAATCATGTTAGCCGGATATGGCATAAAGCCGGCCGATAAGGTGTTAGACGAGATACCCGGAGGTAAGAAGCCACCCTCAACAGTCACAGTTGATATATCAACTGGAATGTTTGTGAACTCTTTCTTGTATGAGCGAAGATGTGTGAAATAGCAGAGGCCCCGTCTTCCAGGGATGCTACTTTATATATAAATATGATATGTACAATGATAGTGTACAATGGTGAGTCTCGATACCTTTAAGTGTAATAAGGCCGGAGATGCACGATGTTCCATGGCCGGCGGGTCTCCTGACCCGCCATTTCTAAGTCGTTCAGGATATCAATGAGATAGTACGACCCATTGTTGAGATTTCTACTGACCATGAAAGGTCCTTCCCAAGGGAGAGATAACTTATGCATATCTGTCTGGTCTTGAATTAGCCGGAGCACTAAGTCACCCTCCTGGAACGTCCGGGTCTTGACCCTGCGGCTATGATAGCGGAGCAGCTCTTGTTGATAAATCACCGACCGGGCAGCCGCTAGCTCTCGTGCCTCTTCCAAAGCGTCCAACGCATCTTGACGTGCCGTCTCATTATCCGTCTCAACATAAGCCGTCACTCGTGGCGAGTCATGCCGGATATCACTTGGTAACACCGCCTCGGCCCCCTTCGACAAATTTGTGCCATTATCAGTGATGATGCTATGGGGGTAACCAAAACGGTAAATCAACTTTTTAACAAATTGGACCGTCGTAGCCGCGTCACACTTGCTGATCGGCTTCGCCTCTACCCATTTGGTTAACTTATCAACCGCCACCAAGAGGTGTGTTTTCTTATCCTTGGACCTCTTGAACGGTCCCACCATGTCAAGCCCCCAGACCACAAATGGCCAAGTGATTGGTATCATCCTCAATTCTTGAGCCGGAACATGAGCACGCCGGCCGAACTTTTGACAGCCGTCGCACTTGCGGACCAGGTCCTCTGCATCTTTGTGAGCCGTCAACCAGAAAAAACCGTGCCGGAAGGCTTTGGCCACTAACGATTTTGAGCCAGTGTGGTGTCCACAGTCTCCAGCATGAATTTCATTCAAGATTTGCTGACCCTCTTCTGGTGAAACACAACGTTGAAAAACTCCAGTCATGTTGCATTTGTGCAACTCACCATTAACCATTGTCATGGATTTAGAACGCCAGGTGATCTGTCTGGCCAGGTTTTCATCATCAGGTAACTCGCCCCAAGTCAAATAGGCTAGGTAGGGCACAGTCCAATCCGGGATAGCATGTAGAGCCGCCACTAAGTCCCCCTCTGGGTCAAGAACAGCCAAATCCTCCTCCGAAGGTATCTTAACGGTCGGATAGTGTAAGACGTCTAGGAAGACATTGGGCGGCACCGCCTTTCATTGAGAACCTAACCGTGACAGCGCATCCACTGCCTCATTCCTACGACGATCAATGTGATCCACCTGATATCCTTTGTAGTGACCAGCAATAATATCAACCGCCAGACGGTAAGCCGCCATCCGCGGGTCTTTGGAATCCCAAGTGCCCAAAACTTGCTGAGCCACCAGATCTGAGTCGCCCAAACAACGTACCCGGCTTAAATTCATCTCCTTGGACACTCTAAGACCATGAAGCAGAGCCTCGTACTCAGCCGCATTGTTAGTGCAAGGGAACATCAGCCGAAGCACATAACAAAACTTATCTCCTTTGGGAGATGTCAAAACAACTCCTGCCCCTAAACCTTCTAACTGCTTGGATCCGTCAAAGTGTATAGTCCAGTATGTGTCATCCGGATTTTCCTCGGGGGCTTGACATTCCGTCCAATCATTTATAAAATCCACAAGAGCTTGGGACTTGATGGCCGTACGAGACACATATTTTAGACTGAGAGATCCCAACTCCAATGCCCACTTAGCAATCCTTCCAGTGGCTTCTCTGTTCTGGATTATGTCCCCAACGGAGCAGAACTAACCACGGTTATCTGGTGCCCTAAAAAATAGTGCTTTAATTTGCGGCTGGCCATGAAAACCCCATATAAAAGCTTCTGCCAATGCGGATACCTTTTCTTGGACTCCGTCAAGACCTCACTGATATAATAAACCAGCCTTTGAACCGGATACTCCTTCCCAGATTCCTTGCGCTCGACCACAATTGCAGCGCTTACTGCCCGGTTATTAGCCGCCACGTATAGAAGTAACAGTTCTTTCTTAGCCGAAGCGGCCAGCACCGGTGGCTTAGTCAGCTGTTTTTTGAGCACCTCAAGTGCTTCAGCCGCCACCTTGCTCTAGAAAAATTTGTCCGTCTTCTTCATCATCTGATATAAAGGAATAGCCTTCTCTCCAAGGCGGCTTATGAAACGGCTCAACGCGGTGATCCGCCCCGCCAAGCGCTGGACCTCGTTATTACAGGCCGGCTCTGCCAGAGAAGTAATAGCCTTGATTTTATCCGGGTTAGCCTCAATGCCACGTTCAGAAACCAGAAAACCCAGGAGCTTGCCAGCCGGAACACCAAAGACACATTTAGTCGGGTTAAGCATCATCCTATAGACCCGGAGATTATCAAAGGTTTCCCTTCAGTCGCCCAAAAGGGTCTCCTTCTTCCTGGATTTGATCACAATGTCATCTACGTAAGCATGGACGTTGCGACCGATCTGACTGTGAAGGCAGTTCTGCACACATCGTTGATAAGTCGCTTGGGCACTCTTGAGCCCGAAAGGCATAGATACATAATAGAAAGCCCCGAAAGGTGTAATAAAAGTCGTCTTCTCCTGGTCTTTAACCGCCATCTTGATCTGATGATAGCCTGAGTAAGCGTCCAGGAAACACAAGCTTTCACAACCCGCCGTGGCATCAATGATTTGATCAATACGAGGGAGGGAAAATGGATCAGCCGGGCAAGCCTTATTAAGGTCCATGTAGTCCACACACATACACCACGTGTCGTTCTTCTTGAGCACCAGCACCGGGTTAGCCAACCACTCCGGGTGAAAAACCTCAACAATGAAACCCGCTGCCAAGAGCCGGGCAACTTCTTCCCCAATGGCCTTGCGTCTCTCCTCATTAAACCGCCGTAGAAACTGCTTAAATAGCTTAAACTTCGGATCCACATTAAGGTTGTGCTCAGCGAACTCTCTTGGTACACCCGGCATGTCAAAAGGTTTCCATGCGAAGATGTCCCGATTCTCACGGATGAATTCGATGAGCACGCTTTCCTATTTGGGATCCATGTGATCTCCAATGATGAACTGTTTGGATGAGTCGCCCAGAGTGAAATCTACCGCCTTAGTATCATCCGCTGAAAACTTGAGGGGCGGCTCAACCTCCGTGGTAGGCTTTTTCAGCGGGGTCATGTCCTCCGGGTCAACATTCTCCTTATAAAATAGAAGCTCCTCCTGAGCGTAACTGGATTCTGTGTAAGCCGCATCCCCTTCTTCGCACTCAATAGCCGTATTTTGGTTACCATGAACAATAATGGTACCATTTAAATCGGGCATCTTGAGCTGTAAGTACACATAGCAGGGTCTGGCCATGAACTTAGCATAAGCCGGTCGTCCAAACAATGCATGGTAAGGACTCTTGATCTTGACCACTTCAAACCACAAGGACTCCACCCTATAATTATACTCGTCACCAAAAGCCACCTCCAAACAAATCCTGCCCACCGGATGCGCTGACTTGCCTGGCACCACCCCATGAAAAACGGTGCATGAGGGCTTTAAATCCTTATCAAGCAATTTCATCCGCCGAAAGGTATCGTGGTAAAGGATGTTGATACTACTGCCTCTGTCCATCAGTACCTTGTTCACCATATATCCTCCCACTTGGGGGCCACAACCAAAGCTAGTCGCCCTGGGTCATCGACACGCGGCGGGTGATCCTCTCGGCTCCATGTTATGTCATACTCGAATCATTTTAAATATTGCGGTAGAGCTGGCGCAACTGCATTGACCGCCCGCTTGCGCAACTTCAGGTCCCGTTTGTTGAGGCTGGTCGTGAAGACATGATACTGGCCGGAACTGAGCTGTTTCGGATTACTCTGATAACCAGACTGATTACGTTGTTGTTGATTGTTGTTACCAGAATGCTGTTGGTGTCCTCCTTGATTACCTTGACCCGGATGACCGGACCCTAAGCCGCCGGTCCCAAATCCGGCCCCTGACCCGCCGCAACCTGAACCGCCTGGCGGGCCACTATCCTGATTGTTGGGTTGTGTAAAGTGATTCTTGAGTTTCTGCATAAAATGGCACTCACCCCATGTATGGTTTGCCGGCTTATCAGGCTGACTATGATCTGGACAGGGCTTCTTAAGCGCCTCTTCCAAATTGAAGGGAGGCATGTCCTTGCCAAAAGGTGGCATGAACCTCCTGTTACCCCTAGGGTGATTCTGACCGGTGCTTGCATTGGCCACCAGCTCTGATCTGGCATCGGGATTCTTGCGCTTACTCTGGTTACCATTATTTGCAGCACCCTTGCTCTGACTATTCTTCTTGCCTTGGCTAGCCTTCTCTTCGTCGGAACCCGGATCCTTTGTATTTTCAGAGTCGGCATATTTTGTGAGAGCCGTCATGAGTTCTCCCATATCCTGATATGTACGCTTGAGTCGGCCGAGTTTCTGCTTCAAAGGGATAAAGTGGCAGTTCTTCTCTAAGATCAGCACTGCTTGAGCCGCCGTGATCTACTCTGAGGAGTGGATGATTGTGGAGACCTGGCGAACCCAATGATGAGCCGACTCATTCTCCTGCTGAACATAGTGATCCAGATCCACGATGGTCATAGGCTGTTTGCATGTTCCTTGAAAGTTTTTGATGAACCTGGCTCTCAGCTCCGCCCATGAATTGATAGTATTGGGTGGCAATCCCTTTAACCATGTGCGAGCCAGGCCTTCAAGCATCATGATGAAGTACTTGGCACAAACCGCCTCGCTGACATCCAACATCTCCATGGCTAGCTCGTAACTTTCCACCCAAGCCTCCGAGGGTAAATCGGCGGTATAATTTAGGACCTTGTGGGGTCCTCTGAAAACCTTTGGCAACCACTCACTCCGTAGAGCTGGGGACAAACACGACACTCCTACCGCCTTGGTGGTCACTCCCACCCCTACTGAAACGGAGGGTGCGGGGTCTTGGTGAGCCGCCGCGGCTAAAGCTGCCGCCTCTTGCTGGCTTATTTCCCGGTTTATGATTGCTTGTGCGTCTGGCTGATGACCCGTCAGAATTTCTTTGTGCCGGTTACTGCTGGAACCCGCCGGTGACACGTAGCGTCGGCTGAAGCTCCGACTGGGGAGAGGAGTTGAATGAACACGGCTCTGGCTATGAGTATACTTCTCCTGCTGGGCCATCGCCGTCTGCAGGTATCCAATGGCGTTCCGCACATCCTCTGCGAAGGGCGCTTCATCCGGAATAGGAATTGTCTCAAGCCGGGTGGCTGCCGCCACCATATTCTCATCCGGGTTAGAATAATGACCCGCCGGTGTCGAAAAAGCCACTGGTGAGGTCGGGTTTCGTCGGGCCGAATGAGTCGCCGACCGAGCCGTCGGGCGGCTTCCAGGCGCCTCTGTTGCTCGCCTCGTCCCTAGCGTGTTGAAGAGGTTCCTTGCCTCATAATGTTTCGGCAGGTAGGATTGATGCATCATCCGATGCACCGCAGCTGCCGACTGTTGCTCCAGCTCGAGACAGAAAGCGTCTGTCTTGATGCGTTCCGCCTCTTGCTCCATCTGGATCCTTAGCTCAGCCATCCTGTGTTGCTCTTCTGCCATCCGGTCCTTGATTCTTATGATCTCTAGGTTCCGAGCTGCTTGGTTGTCTGGTGTAACCTCAGTAGCCATTAGGGCTGCAAGCTCGTCCATTAGTTCCAGAAGAACTTCAGCCGGCATTGGCGGGTTAGCGCCTGAGGTTGCGGCTCCCGCGGTGGTACCACTCGTGCCTGGGGCTGACCCTGCCATGAACACGGCAGCATGAACCGGCCGCGATCCGACTCAGGGCAGAGCTCGTTGTTGCCCCCGAGGCCGCCGTTGTGAAGGTGGTAAACCGACTATGTTTCTCCACTTGAAGATTCATCCTCTGAATAGGCAAGAGTTACCTTGAGTGAAGCCCATGAAGACGTGCTTCCGACCCAAGTTAATGTGGGCGGGTTGCACTTTACCGGCGGTTTGCTTATGCCGAGCCGGCTCAACGGTGTTGGTGCAGATATCTGGCCCGGGCGTAGATCCGTCAACCCTTCCGATGAAAACGTGGATCCCGCCAAACGGAACCCGGAATCCATATTCCATAGAATCAGCATCAAGCCCCTAGCCAGCGTCGTCGATGTAGAGCTGGCCATGGCGACTCTTTCTCATCCTTCCAACTATGTATCCCTCGAGACCCAGAAGAGAGCCCTTTGAAAACTCAACACCACCGAGCGCAAGCCCCACGGTGGGCGTCAATTGTCGTGGTTTTGTCACGGAAGATGTCCGGGTCAACGGACTTGGGTTCGAGGCCATCGCTAACGTGATGGACTCAAAGGGGTTGATTGGGTTGAAGGACACGAGTTTACCCAGGTTCGTCCCCTCACGTCGAGGTAATAGCCTATGACCTGCTTGTGCTTGTATTACTTGTTGTATCGATTACAAGGGAGCTAAAGCTTGACCTAGTTCTCGATCACCTGCCTCTAAGTCACCTCGGGTCTACCTTTATATAGGAGGTCAAGACCACGGGTCATACAAGTTGTAACCGACTCTCATTGCCTATCCGAGTCTTCCTCCATCTTCTCTGTCCAAGTTGTCCCCGGGCAGCTTACACACCCGGGTCTTCTCTGTCCGGGCCACCTTCCGGCCCATCCTATGAGCCACCAAGCGCCTTGGGTTCTAAGCCTACGTCTTACACTTGGGCCGGTGCACGAGCCGTCAGGTATAACACGGAGCCCTTAGGGCGGGTCATACCCTGGGGTTATATCCCCAACAGTATGTGTACTAGAGAAGCCTCAAGTGAAAACTATGGCCCTCGGGTCATATTCAAATCATATTGCTAAACCATAAACACCTTACTGAAATTTATTTCCTTTTTTTATTTTAATTTTTATTTATTTATCTATCACTATCAGAAGTAATACTTGCAAGTAACGAGTTCAAGGGGATGATTGAAGATCTAGGGTGTAACAAAGTACTCATGGAGTCTGTTTCACTGGAACTGATTCATGACTGCAATGGTGATACTGAAGTTTGGAGTCCCTCGATGACAATAATTGCAGATTGTTTCCAACGACCAACAGGAATGGGTGCAGTGAACTTCAACGCTATCCTAAAGATGCTAGTAGGGTCGCTCATAATTTGGCTAGGCATGTCTATGATTCAAAGCTTGTAATCAACTGGGACGATAATCCACCTAGTTTTATTCTCCATGACATCATCTTTGATGTAACGATGACTTTTGATGTACTGGGTCTGGGTGACACATATTCTTGCTATTCCTCTCCCAGATTTTGACATGTCGGCTTTTGTAGCATCAAATTTATGGGAAAATGAGAGGTTCTCAGTCAGGTCTGCATATTTTGCAGAATGGGATGACCAATATGGACCAAAAATAATAAGAGAAAACATCGTCTGACCCTCACAGAACTCACCTATATGGGGGGAGATGTGGAGCTTATGGTGTTGTGCGAAGGTAAAAAAAGGGCAAACTCTAACGGGCTCTTTACCCTGCCAAGTAACCTTGATAAACAGGCACATTAAAGTAGTGGAGAAGGGCCAACATATGGTATAGGAGCTGAAGATACCAAACACTTATTGTTCACTAGTGCAAATGCCAAAGAAGTATGGTGGCTTCTAGGCTTATACTTTGCCATTGACAAAGCTTGTGTTTTTTATCATGCAAACGAAGTTGTGCTAGAGTATCTACTAATGCAACATCTAGATGAGTGTGTAGTCCTCAACTTAGGAAATATACAACGGAAGCAATCATCATAGGCTCATGGTACTTATGGTTGGAGAGAAGAAAACTAGTGCATAAGGAAAAATACAAGAACCAAAGTTTATAGCTATGGCGATCAGAGCTTTAGTTGCTAATTTTTCTACTGCTAGTGAAACAAATGCAAATTTCAAGTGATATTGTTGGATAAAACTGAGAATAAATTACGTCAAATTGAATGTTGATGAGGGATTTTGGACCAAACTTACGTCAGGGTTCTTATGGAGTTGTCATTGCTCATTAGAGATTCAAATGGCAGGAAACGGAAAAATTGAGTGGTGTGGAGATGCGGTCATGGATGAGGCAATGGCCTTACAGTTTGGACTCAACCCAGCAACAATTGTCAGGTGCAATCGTATTAAGGTTAATTCGGATAATGTCAAATCGATTGAGACGATGAAGAATGGCATACAATCTTTCGGAATTGCCACAACAATTTTTGACGTTAGCTATCACATTGCTTGTGACTTCACGCATGTTATTTTTTAGCATATTCCTAGGAAGGAAAATTATGTTGCCCATGATCTAGCTATATTAGATAGCAATATGGTTTGTCCTAGGTGGATGGAAGAACCACTCAAATATATTAATGCTTCCCTTGTAACTGATACTACTATGATCACCTTGAAATAAAGCATATTTTATGTCAAAAAAAAGTGTACCCTAGGGCTTTCCCGGTAAAAAGAGATGCAACACTGATATGTCTCCAATCTATCTATAATTTTTTGATTGTTTCATGCTATTATATTATCAATATTGGATACTTTATATGGAATTATATGCTATTTTATATCATTTTGGGGACTAACCTATTAACCCAGTGCCCAGTGTCAGTTCTTGTTTTTTGTGCGTTTTTGGACTTTTCAGAAAAACAATAGCAAAGAGAGTCCAAATTGGATGAAACTTTACGGGAGTTATTTTTGGACATAAAGATACCCTAGAAGCTTCGGAAGGGAGCCAGAAGACCTACAAGGGACCCACGACCCTGGAGCCCCCCCCCCCCCCCCGAGCTCGTGGATCCCTCGTATCACCTACAGACCTAATTCCACTTATATATACATATATATATATATACCGGGTGTAGTTACTCCCATATATCATATACTACCATGTGGTGGTATATATATTAATTTATCATTTTGAATATGTTCACATACTATATATAAGATATTTCAAAGTGTGTTACATGAAAAAAATATAATTCATCAATAGTTTCTATCATATTATAAAAATACGTACATATTTATACATAAAAATAAGTATGCTAAAAATATGGTACATACTACCTAAAAAGTAGTATATATATTATCTAAATATTCTTATATACTACATACTACACGTACATACTCTCCGATACGATAGATACTACCTACAACATACCAAACAAAAGTGAGAGTAACTACACCCGGTCGTAAGAAACATTTGTTATATATATATATATATATATATATATATATATATATCTTCAGTTACCCCAAAACCAAACCAACAGAGAGACGCCTGAAACACTTTTCCGCCATCGCAAGTCTCTCTTCTTCCGTGATTCCACCTGGAGGTCTTTTCCGGTACTGTGCCAGAGGGCAATCGATCATGGAGGCTGTCTAAATCAACCTTGTTGCCTCCATGATGATGATGTGTAAGATGGCTTCTTCTCTCTCTCTCTTAGATCTTTAATACCATGTTTTCCATGATTCTCGCAAAGATCTATCCGATGTAATCTTCTTTTGCGGTGTGTTTGTTGGGATCCGATGAATTGTGGGTTTATGATTAGATTATTCATTGAATGTGATTGAGTCTTTTATGAAATTTATTATGCATGATTGTTATAGTTTTGTAATTCTCTTTGATATATCTGTTTGGTTTGACCAACTAGATTCATTTATCTTAAGTGCGAGAGTACATTGTAGTGTCAACCTTGTGGTGCTCTATATCCCAGTGATAGAAGCTGTCAAGATATGTATTGTATTGTTTCCATTAAGGATAAAACAACGGGGTCTGAACAAATTGCTTGCCTTAGTTTGTCTACATCATGCCATCTTGCTTAATGCTTTACTTTGTTTGTCATGAACTTAATACCATAGATGCAAGGAGTCGGTCAATTGTTGGAGTAATAGTAGTAGTTGCAGGATCATTTCGGTCTACTTGTCACGTACATGATGCCTATATACATGATCATTGCCATAAATAACATCATAACTATGTGATTTTCTATCAATTGCCCAAGAGTAATTTATTTACCCACCGTATGCTTTGCGTTCAAGAGAGAAGCCTCTAGTGAAAAATATGGCCCTATGTCTATTTAAATCATATTGCTAAGCCCCTAAAAACCTTAATGCAATTATTTACCTTTTATTTGTTTATTTACTTTTTACATATCTATCTCTATCATATATCATCCTTACAAGTAACGAGTTCAACGGGATTGACAACCCTCTTGCCCGTGTTGGGTGCAAGTGTTTGGTTTTGTGTGTGTAGGTGCTGACGACGAGAGTTAGCCTTGATTCTCCTACTAATTCGATAAACCGGTTCTCACTCAGGGAAATACTTATCGCTACTATATTGCTTCACCCTTGAAAAACCCAACGCAGCTCACAAGTAGCAAACACGATGGTCGATCTGCCTCGCTCGATAGTTAAAATTGATCAGGTTAGTTGTAAAATACTATTAGGCCTCTTCCAATACATCGGTGCTTAGATGAGGTGCTAAGCACATTAGAAACCTTAGCAAGTAGTCTTCCCGATGCATATGTGCCTTGATTTTGTAGCTAAGCTTCCCTCATGAAATTGTTTAATAGCTAAACTCCTTCATGCATTAGTGTGTAGTCAGTTTGCATCGGTCCACGTGCTCAGCACTGTGTCTTACTAGGGTCATCATAATGCTCTTTCTTCTTTAATTGTTTTCCCACATCATTTTTTCCTATGTGGCACTCTTAGCAACTCTACACCCTAGAGCACTATGAAGGGCCTTAGTGATTGAGTTCGGTTTGAACTAATGCTTACTTTTACTGGCTTATGCAGGATCCCGCCCTACATCGCTACGGAAAAAAGCAATCTATACCTAATATAAAATAAAGGTGTGTTTCTTCGATTTTTTGGTTCGTCCACCCATCATATCCTAAACTACCCTTAAAGTTCAAGCAAATTAACCACTCTGCCACCCATAAGTGAAAAAAACTTTATTTTTTTCTTTCTTTCTTATATACCTATTTTTTAATAATATTCTATACCTCCTAATGAGGGGAGGTAATATTTTTCAGTCCGTCATGCATTTTTGTAGCAAACCCCTGACCTTTTCAAGTATCCATAAAAGGTCCATGATTTTTTTTTCTACATTGACCTTTCGTTTCATTCGTCCTTCCTTGTTTCGTACATCACATCATATTCAAGATCAAAATTTGCCGTGGGATGTACCTTTTCAGCATGTTTGGTACGCCCAGGGATACCAAGCTCACAATCAAAGATCAAACATGAAGATCCGCAAGTGCTGGGCTACGGCCTTGATGATCGAGCCGACCTAGAATATGATCGTGTCTGTGTTTTGTCCGTACATCATACAATATAGAATCTTTTTTCGTACATCGCCTCTATGGACCTTGATCTAGACTTTCGCCATACACTAGTAGAAAACAGGGCATTGGTTTGGGTCGAGCCAGCCCATTAGTCCCGGTTCAGTCACGAACCGGGACCAATGAGGGCAACGGTCCCGGTTCGTGAGGCCAGGGGGCCGGGTGGGCCACGTGGGGCATTGGTCCCGGTTCGTCGGACCCCTTTGGTCCCCGTTTCAGTCACGAACCGGGACCAATGTGCCTCACTCCTGGCCCACACCCATCGGTCCTGGTTCGTATCTGGAACCGGTACCAACGATGGTCCTTTAGTCCCGGTTCCAGCTATGAACCGGGACCAATGAGATGCCTCTATATACCCCCTCGTCGGCAAGTAGAGCACTCCACATACTGCTCTGCTTTTTTGCCGGTGCGGGAAGAGCTTTGTGGTCCTCTAGCTCACCTCCTATGCACATGAGGTGTTTGATGAAATGCCCAAGCCAAACTTAAGCTTTCTCCTCTCGAAGCTCCTTGTCCAAACTCCATTTTCGTCAAGATTTGTCTAGGTTTGGCGGTCCGTCCTGTCCCGTCCCCGTCCTGAAACCGCCGTCGATCGCCCACGCGTGGTGAGCCTCTTGATCTTATCTTCTTGCTAAAAGAAAATATACCTACTCGTATAATTTTGTTACTTTTATTATTGTTTGTTATTATATAGTGCCATGGTTATGGTATCCGCCCACGTCAGCCCTCGTCCAGTCTATGATTCAGATGTGGTATATTATCTCTTATATAACTATTTCACACATCTAATGTCTATGGCAATTAATTATGCCACCAACTTGACGTAGATGTTTTTATCTATAGGAAGTAGTTGAACCAGAAATTCCAACCGACTATGCAGTTCTTCTCGACAAGTTAACTAAAGCTAAAAAAGAAATCGATTATTTAAAAGAAAAATTGAAAAGAACTGAAGATGACAAGATGGGATTGGAGTTGCATGTTGCCGATATCGTCGACGATCACAAGACCAAGATGGATGCAATGCGCTTGAAGCTTAGAAAGATTAGAAAATATGCCATTCATACTGAGGCTTGGTATCATTATGTCGTTGGATCAATTGGTACCTTAGTAGCGGTTATGATTGCATTTGTTGTTGCATTTAAAATTTTTACATAGTTTCGGTGTATGTTTTAATTAGATGCTCTAGAGACCTATATGTTGTTCAATAATGACAGCTATGTATGAACTGTAAGTATTATTGTACTTTGGCTTTAATGTGATGATGGATTTCTAATAATTTGGTCACTTCTGTATTCATGATATGTTGTAATGGTTTTTAATACACTTTATTATATAATGCACGCAGATGAACCGGCAATGGATGTACGGTGACTGACGCACCTCCAAGTATATTAAGGGCCTGCATAATTTTCTCGAAGCGGCTCAGGCAAACAAGCAGAATGATTTTATGCCTTGTCCATGTACTGTCTTTGAGAATACGAAGACTTTCTCCAACTCTAAAACCCTTCACTTCCACCTTCTTTAGAAGGGTTTTATGCCACACTATAATGTTTGGACCAAGCACGGAGAAAGAGGGGTTATGATGGAAGACAACGAAGAAGAAGAGGATGATGATAACTACCCTCCCCCTGAATATGGTGATGCTGCAATGGGGGAAGCTGAAGATCAAGAGGAACCAGACGATGTGCCTGATGATGATCTTCGCCGGGTCATTGTTGATGCGTAGAGAGAATCAAAAGTGAAAGGGAGAAGTTGAAGTTCGATCGCATGTTAGAGGATCACAAAAAGGGTTGTACCCAAATTGCGAAGATGACAACAAAAAGCTCGATACCACACTGGAATTGTTGCAATGGAAGGCAGACAATGATGTATCTGACAAGGGATTTAGTTCGCTACTGAAAATATCAAGAAGAAGCTTCCAAAGGATAACGAATTGCCCGACAGTACGTACGGAGCAAAGAAGGTTCTATGCCCTCTAGGATTAGAGGTGCAGAAGATACATGCATGCCCTAATGACTGCATCCTCTACCGCGGTGAGTATGAGAAACGGAACGCATGCCCGGTATGCGGTGCATTGCGGTATAAGATCAGAAGAGATGACCCTGGTGATGTTGAGGGTCAGCACACCGGGAAGAGGGTTCCTACCAAGGTGATGTGGTATGCTCCTATAATACCACGGTTGAAATGTCTGTTCAGAAACAAAAAGCATGCCGAGTTGATGCAATGACACAAAAAAAGACCGTAAGAAAGATGGGAAGTTGAGAGCACCCGCTGACGGGGCGCGGTGGAGAAAGATCAAGAGAAAGTGGAGCGACTTTACAGGTGACCCGAGGAACGTATGGTTTGGTTTAAGTGCAGATGGCGTTAATCCTTTTGGGGAGCAGAGCAGCCAGCATAGCACATGGCATGTGACTCTATGAATGTATAACTTTCCTTCTTGGTTGTGCATGAAGCGGAAGTTCTTTATGATGTCAGTGCTCATCCAAGGCCCTAAGCAACCCCGCAATGACATTGATGTGTACCTAAGGCCATTAGTTGATGAACTTTTACAGCTATGGAATGGAAGAGGTGTGCGTGTGTGGGATGAGAACGAACAGGAGGATTTTGACCTACATGTGTTGCTGTTTGTAACCATCAACGACTGGTCTGCTCTCAGTAACCTTTCAGGATAGACAAACAAGGGATACCACTCATGCACACACTGTTTAGATGACACCGACAGTATATATTTAGACAAATGCAGGAAGAATGTGTATCTGGGGCATCGTCGATTTCTTCCGACCAACCATCAATGTCGAAAGAAAGGAAAGCATTTCAAAGGTGAGGCAGATCACCGGAAGAAGCCCGCCCTCCGTACTGGTGATCACATACTTGATATGGTCAATGATTTACAAGTAATATTTGGAAAGGATCCTGGCGGACCATCTGTTTCAAATGACGCTGACAAACGCGCACCCATGTGGAAGAAGAAATCTATATTTTGGGACCTACCCTATTGGAAAGACCTAGAGGTCCGCTCTACAATCGACGTGATGCACGTGACGAAGAACCTTTGCGTGAACCTGCTAGGCTTCTTGGGACTGTATGGGAAGACAAAAGATACACCGAAAACGCGGGAGGAACAGCAACGTGTGCATGAAAAAGACACCATGCATCCAAAGCAGTATAAAGGTCCTGCCAGCTACGCTCTTACCAAAGAAGAGAAGGAAATCTTCTTTGAATGCCTGCTCAGTACGAAGGTCCTGTCTGATTTCTCGTCGAATATAAAGGGAATAATAAATATGACAGAGAAAAAGTTTCAGAACCTAAAGTCTCATGACTGCCATGAGATGAAGGAGCAACGAATATAACCGCCGAATGAGAAGGTTAGTGATCTCGGGACAATCCAACTAGGTGATTCGTCTGAGTACCTATGCATCGGTTGTTTGCCAACACGGAGAGCATGGAAGCAAGGCACAAAGCACGGCCAGACGACGTGACTGCCATGGAGGAAGATTTGTTCCGAGACCGTCGACGAAGCCCACACCATCACCTTCTCTCCTACCTATCCATGAGTTCTATGCATCCTGCATGCACCACTACGACCCTTCCCCTACTTGCATCGCTCGCCGTTACTGACGTAAACCTACTATGACCCTTGCGCACTGCCAATCTGTGGCGAGGTCCGTTCGTAGCCACATCGGCTCAGCTCTGTCAGCACATCCCTTGTGAGCGGAGCAAGCAAAACGGCCTTGGAGCGATTGTAGAGAGAGGCTTGTCGGTGTCTCGACATGAACAACACCAGACTGGCAGCAGCATCCCGCTACTCTACGGTTGCAAGGTCATACACAATCAGCATTAGCATGGGCTCACTTACAGCTTGTGTAGCGGATTGGATCTGTCCATCCAGCCAAATTTCAAGGTAAGCAAGACATTGGTGTCTTACACGTTAATTTTTTAAAGTTCTAAACGTTATCCAGCTTTGGCATGGTTCAATAGCAGGCGTGTGGTGTGGGGGGTTGAGCTTGTCGCATTTACATTGACCAGGTTCTTATACGTTCTGATCAGGTGGACACCATGACCATCTTGACAAAGGGAAATTTTGTTTTTGCCACTCTAGATTTTGCCAATTTTTTACATGCCATTCTAGAATTTGACATTACACTTTTGCCATTCTTATCTTTTGAAAATTATCACAATTGCCACTCAGTGGCAAAAGCAAAATAATTTTCTTTCACTTTTGCCACTCTTAGCTTTTAAGAGTTATCGCAATAGCCATTCTGAATTTTTTGTTTTTGCGACGAAATTGGCAATTGTGATAATTGTTAAAAACTAAGAGTGAAAAAAGTAAAGTGTCAAAATTTAGAGTGGCATAAGAATAATTGGCAAAATCTAGAGTGGCAAAAACAAAATTTTGCCTCTCGACATGGGCACGAAAGAGGATACGCAGTGACACGGGTGTCGTGGCGTATTGAATAGAGCCTTGAGACATATTTATTGAGTTGGAGGTCTGTTTTTTTCTTTTTCGTTGCAACGCACGGCCATGTTTACTATTCGTAAGGGTCAGGGTCCTCTCTTTCCGTAGCTTCAAAAAATAAAAGTTCCTCTCTTCCCAACAATTTTCACATTTTATTTCGAAGGAATTTGGGCACGTGATTCAGCTTCCAAGAAGCGGATTTGTTCTTCTGGGGGGAGGGAATGGACGGAGACCCTGGCGGGCGCAACCACGATGGTCACCGGCCACCGGTGGGTAGCAACACCGGGTCTCGGTTCTGGGCTCTAGCTGGATCCGATTACGAGACCGACGAGGACGTTGAGGAACCCGGTGACATGGCGACGGCCACCTCACCTACTCACTCGGACATTGTCTGTCAAACCCTAGCAGAGGGCTTTTCTGAGGAACAAGTCGCTGCTACCGTCGAGGGAATGGTGCCATGCATCGATGGCGCATGGGATGGATTGGGCAGCGACATCGAGGACAAGGTGGAGGTGGTCCGATGAGTTGTTCATCGGCGGACTTCGTCAACGGCGATCAGACCATGGAAGGGACCTTTGCCTAAGGTACGTTTGCCCACTCTTACTCTTTCCGATTTTATCAGAGATTGGAATATGGTGACTGTCCGGCGACGGAAGGGACGACCGGCGATGCGCAAGCCGCCGGAGACGACAGAGCATCTCGATCCAGATCGGTCGATCTAGGAAATTAGGAGAGATCGCATTACGTCATTGTTGGGCCATGATGGGCTCGACATAGACAATACGAAGCAGGCCTCAGCTGGGTATATGGCCCAGCCGAGTGCGCTACGGGTCATGCAAGCAGACTCCAATACGGAAGCAGTTGACGTACCGATTGTGATCTCATGTTGCGATCTCCAATCAAGAGGAAACGAGAACGCAGCCGCAGACAGTAGGGTTTCATGAGGCCGCATCGTACCAACGCCGAGGTTCCCTGCTCGCGACGGGCGAGCGAGACGGATCCCTACGGACACGACCCTGATGGCCGACATGGCCGGCCAGGATTCTGGCCAGCAGCCGACGGCTGAACCAGGGCCTTCCAAGCCAACGGCGGCCATGCCGTCCAAGATGGGGCTTGGGCAAGATAATGTCGGCCTGCTGACTGGGGCTACACAAGCCGGTACCGGGACTACGCACGCACCGAGCAACGTTGGCCGAACCGCCGGAACTGCTGGTGCTACGGAAGGGCGTGGTGACGGGCAGGGGCGTGGATGACATGAAGGGCAGGGCCACGGAGGTTTCAATGCTGGTAGAGGCAGGGCAGGAACAGGTCGTCCTAGGGCTGGGACCGGTGGCTATCAGGGCTACCGACATAACTGGAAACAGTGGACTGATGGACCTGTTGGACCAGGTGGTGGACGCGGACAATGGTATGATGCCGGTGGTAGAGGAGGGGGCGCTAATAACTGGCACCGTCCTTTCTATCCTCCGGATGGTCAATTTGTGGAGGGAACTAAGGGGCCGCCCTACAGAGATCGTGGTGGTCGTGGTGGCGGCGGCAGGGATTACGGATGGAATAAAACGGGCTCCAAGTGGATGGAGGTAAATGCAGCAACAACTGAAGTGGCTGCGGGTACCGGAGTAGCTGCCACATCTCCGAACATAAATGCCAAGCTGCCCGAGGATGCGGGGGCTGTGGTGAATGCCTTGGCAACGGTGGTTGTACCCACCAAGGTAATAGACGACAGAGACGTTGCACGGGCTAACAAAGCAGCGCGTAAGAAAGAAAAGTTGACATGCTATAGATGCGGGATACCAGGACACTTTGTCATGGATTGCACCACAGTTCTATGCGACATTTGCCAGAAACCAGGACATGATGAGGGTGCGTGTCCACTCCTATTAGCACCGAAGCCAGGAATCAATATATATGGGGTTTGTCAAAACAGACTCATGTTCTTCGAGACGACACGCTCTACATCTGCCACTACACCTCCATGTCTTGAGAGTTCAAGGACGGGGTTGGTGAAGGTTACCAACGGTACGCTGGCCGTTGAACAGGTTTCTCAACAGCTAAGGAGACTTGTGTCTGAGGCCTACCAATGGACTCCGGTTAGAGTGGATGAGCAGGTTTACCGAGTGGAATTTCCGAGAAAAGAGGACCTCCAACGTTTGCTCACCTTCGGGGTTAGAAAGGTAAATGGGAGTAAATGCTTGCTAGAATTTGAGGAATGTAAGAAAAAAGAACCCTCAGGTACAAGGTTGAAGAAAGTTTGGATAAGATTTTCAGGTATTCCAGAGATCATTCAGAATGATTACCTCACTAGCTGGAGCATTGGTTCACTAGTGGGAAAGACTGAGAAAGTCGATATGTCATTCACATGTAAACAGGGGATTGCCAGGCTGTTAGGGAGCGTGTTGGATGTTGAGTACATCCCTGACTATGCACCATGGTATTATGATGGGATGCACTATGACCTCGACATTCAGGTCGAGGA
Source organism: Hordeum marinum (assembly GCA_022496015.1). Taxonomy (NCBI): domain Eukaryota; kingdom Viridiplantae; phylum Streptophyta; class Magnoliopsida; order Poales; family Poaceae; genus Hordeum; species Hordeum marinum. Next base: position 424,346,230 of record CM039678.1, on the reverse strand, counting down.
GGACAACATACCATAGACACATGACGGTGATGTCGATATGGTGGATGGCGGTGATCGAGATGGTGATGGGAACCATGGGGATGAGAACCATGATGACCACAATGATAGGGCCAAAGATGATCATATGCATTCATCTTCCATGGGGACAGATACACCTCATTTGACCGGAGGTAAAACCTCAGATACAACTATGACTACGCTGCGTTTTGGAGCATTTAAGGTGTTGTCAACGCCGAGCCGATCAAGGGACTCACACCAGCACTCACCGGATAGAGTGAGGAAGGACAGGACCAGCGAGAATGGCCAGTCCTCTCCAACCGGACAGGAGGACACGCAGTGTGCTGCGGGCAAGCCCAGGGGAGAGCTGCCGGGTCCAGCCGGTTATGGACAAACGCCGGGCGAGGCGGGCAGTCCCAAGGATGGGACGCTCGATGTGCTGCCATTGAGGATGTCAGCGGCGACGCACACCATGCGTCCAGAGTCGGTGGGTGTAGCTGTACGGAAGGTACAGCGGCAGGTCTCGCCGCCACCTATTATGGCCAAGGGGAGTTATGGCGTAGGGCTGGAGGCCCAGGCGTCGTCCCCGGGTGGCACACCTATGGCGATGGACTTGTCATGTCAGGACGGACAGGTAATTCCGGACAGCGGGGCTACCACTTTGAATCTTTTTAATTCATCGGCTACTCAATCTAACACTGTTGAGACTCAGGCAGCAGGCCAGAGCCATACATTGATATTTACGGAGGAGATGATCTCATATGGTGGGATACCGGACCCGATGACTGTGGAACGACGATTTAGTCAACGCATTCAGGCGCAGCCGGATGCGGACGACATGATGCTCGGGCGGGCAAAGCAAGCCGCCAAGCTTCGAGACGTCGAAGAAACTACAGGTATTCCGGTTAATACTAATGCATCAATTTTAAATTTCTCGGATTCTGAAATTATGCAAAATGCTAGCGACATAGGTGTCTCGATTGGGGCTGATGGAAAACAAATAGCACAAACAATTAATGACATTTTAGACTTAGAAGCAGACAGAGCCATAGAGTTCATCCAAAATCTAGCAGCTCTTAAACCAATGAATGAGTCGGACATCAATGGGTTAGGTGGAACAAAACTACAAAACTTGTGTGAAGGCATGTTAAACATAAGGGGGGACCCAGATGATGAAGAGGAGGATGACATGGAGTCGGAGGGGTATTTAGCCCCTTCGATTGACGGTTGTCATTCTCATGATATAGACTCTAAAGACACCAACGTAGTGGCATGGGATAGACAAAAGAGGCCTTGGAAAAGAAAGGTATATCCTGTGTCAGCGATATGGAGAAGTGCAAGAGTGAAACATAAGAAAAAATTCCATGATGACATATGAAAGGAATCTTTTGGAATAGCAGAGGTCTAGCGGACTTGGCTAAAATAAGATTCCTTCGAGAAACATCCTTAGAGCATAAGCTCGATTTCATGGCATTACAAGAAACTGGTAAGGATAATTTCACATCTTCATTTCTAAATACTTTATCAGGAGGAGTAGATTTTGATTGGCACGTTTTGCCACTGAGGGGTAGATCTGGAGGGATCTTACTTGGGGTGAAGTGTGAAACATTAGAGGTGATGAATGTGGTATATGGAGAGTTCTCCGTCAAGTTTCGTTTGAAGTCAAAAGTTGATGGATTTTGGTGGGCTCTGGTGACCGTGTATGGTGCGGCGCCACCAGAACTAAGACCGGATTTTCTCGCATATTTAGTTAGAATTTTTGGAGATGAGACACTACCCGTTATGGTTGGGGGGGATTTCAATATCATTCGTCGACAAAATGAGAAAAATAATGACAATTTTGAGGGTAGATGGTCAACAATGTTTAACATGGTAATTGAGAGCCTTGATTTGAGAGAAATCGACCTTACCGATAGGCAATTCACATGGGCAAACTCATTACCGGTTCCAACGTATGAGAAGTTGGAAAGGATACTGACCAGCGTCGAGTGGGAACAGAAGTACCCGTTGGTTACTGTTCATGCTCTACAACGAGCCATCTCTGACCACACACCTCTGTTGCTTGACTCCGGGGAAGCCAAGCATATGGGGAATAAAAATACTTTCTCTTTTGAACTAAGTTGGTTTGAGAGGGAAGGATTTATGGATCTCATAGCCACTGAATGGGCTAGGGAGTGTGGTGCATCATCAACTATCGAAAGATGGCAAAACAAAATCCGACACTTGCGCCAGTTCTTGAGAGGATGGGCGAAGAATCGGAGCGGGGTATATAAAGTGGAAAGAGAGAGGCTTATTCGACTAATTGATGAGTTAGACGTAAAGGCTGAGAATAATCTCCTCAACTTGACAGATAGGAACACCAAACTTGAGGCGGAGAAGAAATTGCAAAAACTTCTGAGAGAAGAAGAGATGAAATGGGCACTTCGAGCTAAGGTGATGAAGGTGGTCCAGGGAGATAATAACACAAAATTCTTTCATATGATTGCGAATGGCAAGCATCAAAAGAAAAAAAATCCAACTAGAACAAGATGAAGGGACAATAATAGGACACGAGAACCTAAAAACGTATATTTCAGAGTATTATAAGAGGTTATTTGGACCGCCAGAGGAGAATTTTGCTTCTATGGATGAAAGGATCATACATGATATTCCTCAGATTAGTTCTGATGAAAATGATGTGCTATCAGCCCCTTTCTCAGAGAAGGAGGTGTTCGAGGCCATATCTCAAATGAAACAAAACAAGGCACCGGGACCGGATGGGTTTCCGGCAGAATTTTATAAAAAATGCTGGCATATTATTAAGGGTGATCTTTTGCCTATGTTCCATGATTTATTTAACGGCCACTTACAGCTATTTCACCTAAACTTTGGAACAATCATGTTGTTGCCAAAGAAGGCGGAGGCTGTACGCATTGAGCAATTTAGACCGATCTGCTTGCTCAATGTAAGTTTCAAAAATTTTACAAAGGTGGGCACGAACAGACTGTCAAGGACAGCTCACGCGGTAGTCCAACCAACACAAACAGCATTTATGCCTGGACGACACATCTTAGAGGGGGTTGTTGTCTTGCACGAAACACTGCACGAAATTCATACGAAGAAACTAGATGGGGTTGTCTTCAAGGTGGATTTCGAAAAGGCATATGACAAAGTAAAACGGTCGTTTCTACAACAAGCATTAAGAATGAAAGGGTTTAATGAAAATTGGCGAGATCAAGTGGACACTTTCATTAAGAAAGGCAGCGTGGGGATCACGGTCAATGATGACATAGGTCATTTCTTTCAGACCCATAAGGGATTGAGGCAGGGTGACTCCATGTCTCCAATATTGTTCAACATTGTTGCGGACATGTTGGCAATACTTATTGGTAGAGCTAAAGAACAAGGGCAGGTAGGAGGACTCGTACCACACCTAGTGGAGGGGGGTGTCCATACTACAATACGTAGATGACGCGATTATTTTCATGGAACATGATATGGCGAAGGCAAAAAATATGAAACTCGTATTATGCTTATTTGAGCGACTTTCAGGGCTCAAAATAAATTTTAATAAAAGTGAGATTTTCTGCTTTGGAAAGGCAAAGGATGAGCAAGACGCTTACAGACAGTTGTTTGGATGTGAAGTGGGATCACTACCATTTAACTACCTAGGGATTCCTATTCATCATAGAAGATTGACGAACAAGGAATGGAAATGTATAGAGGAAAGATTTGAAAAGAAACTAGGTTGTTGGAAGGGCAAACTTATGTCATACGAAGGGAGGCTAGTATTAATAAACTCGGTATTAACAAGCCTGTCAATGTTTTTGTTGCCTTTCTTTGAAGTGCCTGTAGGGGTACGTAAAAGATTAGACTTTTATAGGTCTCGTTTTTTCTGGCAGAGTGATGAGACTAAGAAAAAATATAGACTGACAAGATGGGATATTATATGCAGACCAAAAGACCAAGGAGGTCTTGGAATAGAGAATCTAGAAGTGAAGAACAAATGCCTACTTAGCAAATGGCTTTACAGACCAGCCACGGAGACCGATGGAATGTGGGTACAAATGTTGAAGAACAAATACCTACATTCCAAAACACTAGCTCGGGTAACAAGTAGATCTAATGACTCACCTTTCTGGAAGGGGTTAATGAAGATAAAAGCAACCTTTTTTAGAAGGGTAAAGTTCGGTGTGGGTAATGGGACCTCAACTAGGTTTTGGGAAGACACTTGGCTTGGGGATTCACCATTAGCAACTCAATATCCTTCGTTGTATAACATAGCACAACGTAAAGAAGAGGTTGTATCCACGGTGTTACAAACGATACCCCTCAATATGCAATTCAGACGGGCTCTAGTGGGAGCACGATGGACTTCATGGATACATCTGGTTAGGAGGTTGATGCAAGTACAACTAACTGGCCAGGCAGACACTATTCGTTGGACTTTAACGATGAATGGGGCATTCTCAGTAAAGTCCTTTTATAATGACTTGATCAACATTGGACCATTGCCAAGAGCTTTGCATATTTGGAAAATTAAGGTTCCACTTAAGATTAAAATATTTATGTGGTTCATACACAAAGGAGTGATATTAACCAAAGATAATTTGGCAAAACGAAGATGGGAAGGCAGAATTAACTGTTGTTTTTGTGATCAGAATGAGACAATACAACACCTCTTTCTTGAGTGTCCTATGGCTAAACCACTTTGGCGAGTAATACATATAGCTTTCAACCTAACCCCCCAACATGCATAAACTCGTTATTTACAACGTGGCTTAGTGGAGTAGACGTTACAATAGCGCAACATATCAGAACGGGGATTTGTGCTTTATTGTGGGCTATATGGACCATCAGGAATGACATAATTTTTAATGGAAAGAACTTCAATAACTTTTTGCAGGTTATCTTCAGAGCAACAACTTGAATCCGTACGTGGCCATTACTCAGTCATGTGGACTCTAGGGAACATATGGATATTGGGTGCAACCGGTGGGAGATGGTCGCACGGGTTATCTTCAACTGGTTTGGATGGCATGCTAATAATAGGCTAGGTGTGTAGGCATCGTACTCTATTAGTAGAACGCGACAAATGCGCCGAATGTGGCAGCTGTTTTTGTTTTCATTTGTACTTTGATTTAGCGTTTGCGCGCTTTGTGAACATGATACTTGGTTTTCATGTTATTTAATAAGATGGCTGTATGCATCGATTGATGTAGAAGCCGGGGGCTCAGATCCTCCTTTTTCAAAAAAAAAAAAGCTTCCAAGAAGCAGATTCTGTGTATGGTTTACCAAAGAACGAAAGAACACAGCGCGCTCGCAGGCAGCACATGATATATCTGTATGTACGTGCTCGCAGGGTGAGCAAAATCATTTCGTTTACAATCTGTAGAACAGAGCACACTCGAAAGACAACAAATACCGGCAAATTTTATTAGGGTATATACGCAATAATAAGCATGGCTGATGGCTCTCGTGCTGGAGTTGACTCTACTAGCAACGCTCACTCAACTCGGATGTGTGACAATACACGACAGCTTGGAACAATCTATTTTCCTTTTGTTTTCGAAGGTGAGTGGAAGCTGGAATAATCATATTATCATATGCTGTCTGGGTTCCGTTCCCTGCCTGGGTGCCTCCTCACCATCTCAGCTTCTCCGGGAAGTACTGGGAAAATTCAGACAGGAAACGTCTCGTCAGATATTTTGGTTATTACAAAACTCTCAAGTGAGATGTCAGTGAGGCAGCATATATATATATTTGGAATCAGCTTTACTAGTGAAGCTGAATGTGGATTCAATCCATTGTCAGTGCAATTGTCTGAAGCATGTCCAGCTATACTTCAGTAGCAAAGCTGATTCTTTATCAGTGAAGCGAATCCACGAATGATTCGAAGCCAATGAATCTGAGACAAAAAGGGCCTAAGGAGAACACCAGCATGTACCTTCTCGATGAGCGACATGTAGTACGGCTTCACTTTCTCGACGTCGATCCTGACACTGCTCTTGCTGTACAGGTCATACTTGCTGCATGCACAAAGAGCGTGTTCAACTTTTGCATTTTCCTATCCTTTACATCTTTTCCATTTCCAGTGTGTATATCGGCTTACTTGAACACGTGCAGCCATTTGAGGTTCTCCTTGTCCTCCTCGTTCATCAGGTGCGTGTAGGCTCCATGCTTGTGCAGGGCTGATCGTACATACCAAAAAATTTGTGAGGTTTAATTTACATCAAAGTCAAAACTTGTATCTAATCGAAGCCATTGTGGCGTGTGCTTACGGTAGAACGAGTGGTATCTGATGATGAACAGCCCTGCAGAAGGAAGGGTGGTCTTGTTCTCCTTGGCAACCTGAAGTCGAGCATCCCAAACACATTTCAGAGAACACGCACGCGCAAGAACTTCACCGTCTGCGACGAACGAGTGAGGCGAAGGCAATGAACGAGGGAGGGTGTACCAGGTACATGTAGTCGTCATGGCCCCATGACATGAGCACGTTGTCCAGCCCGCACCCCTCGGAGTAGACACCGAACTTGGTGTTGAACTCCGGGTTGTGGTAGTCAGGGTTCTCCTTGAGGTACTGCACGCATCGTCACAGAGGCAGAGTCAGAGGCCACGCAAAGCTTCAGTCTTCGATCGCTCATAGGCGCTGAAGTGCTTACCTTGAAGTGGACGTTGCAATCGTCGAACGCGCAGCCGACGGGGAAAGTGTCACCTGAAGAAAGACGCCATGAAACTCGCAAAAATTCAGAGCTGGATTTGGCAGAGGCTCTGGAGAAGTTTTGATCTGCAGGGGTTTCTTTGGTTGATTACCTACGACTGCCCACTGTGGAAGCTCCCCGAAGCTAGGATGGAGTAGCACCTTGCCAAGATCTGCACACCGTGACAACTCACATGAGAAAAAAGAGGGCTACACTCTATCGGGTATCTGCGGTGGCAAAAAAAATCAGGTACAATTATGCCGAAAGAGTAACGACCTTACGTAATTTGGGATCATGGGACCTTGTAACACACCCTATTCCCTCTTAATTAATGGACTTGGCAAATCTTTTGCCTCCATTTAAGAAAAAAGCTACAAAGGTTAGTTACCGTGGATGAGGCCGGTGAGGTGGAGCCAGTCCTCGTCGGGGTAGTCCTTGCGGATGGCCTCGGCGGTCTGGAGGAGGTGCTCGATCTGCGGCATGTCGAGGTCGGGGTCGCTGTCGTCGATGAACTCGTTGAGGAGCTCGATGCACCCCCAGATGCTCATCTTCGTCTTGTCCAGCCGCGCGTACGCGTCGCGCATCCGCCGCACGAACTCGTACGTCTGGCTGATGTGGTTCACGCGGTAGAACTCCTCCACCGTCTTCTTCCGCTCCGACTCCGCGTCGTAGTCCCTGAGGCATGTATCAATTTCCACTTCAGTTTCGTTCGTTGGTGGTACGTACTACTTCTATTTCTAAATAAATGTATAAGACGGTTTGACCTTTAATTAAACCGCCAAAACGTCTTATATTTAGGAACAAGGATTGTAGTGGTTATCAATTTGATACGCGGAAAGGTTTGATAAGCGACTCTGTTTATATCGCGGAAAGAAAAAAATGGAACACTTTGAAAGCTGAGATACAGAAAAATGTTTCTGATGGACATTTTTATGTAGTGGGGTTTCTTGCCCAGTTTTTTCTTTTCTTTTTTTGGCAAAATAATAAGATTCTTGCACAGCTTAACTTCGTCTAGTCCAATTTTAGTCAATTTACATACTAGGAAGACAGGGAGTCCCCCCCCCCCCCCCTACAAAAAAAGGAGATTCTTCCCAATCCCGTTATGCATAACATCTCTTTCATTTAGGGATGTGTTTCTCTCATTTTCTTTCCTTTTTTTTGTTTAAAAATCTCCTCTCATGCAATAATCAGCGCCTATTGAGACAACACAGAATTCAACTTATTTTTCTTTCTTTTTCATTGCTGTGGTGGTAACGTTGTGTGCCTTTTGATTAATAAAAAGGAAGAGCTGTCCAGTTAACTGACAAAAAATCTGACGACAACCGATACAAATAGACCGAATGCGGACAAATGGTGAGGTCAGGTGGAAATAAATTCAATTCAATTTTGTTTTGCAGTTTAGCTGCACATCTGTCACCTGAAAACGGAATTTGGGTCAATCGATTTCTAGCATGAAGGAAACATGAGACACGCGGATCATCGAGGCCTTCTTGTCTATCTTAGGGTGCGAGGGGGTGCAGGGGAAGCAACAACCTTCATGTCTATCTTAGGGATGCAGAGGATGCATGGGGAAAGAAGCAATCTCCTTGTCTATATTAGGCGTGCTGCGGGGGTGCAGGTTCATCGAAAAATCTCACGTGGTTAGCCTGTTTAGAGAGGGATGCTCGGGGGCGATGGCAAGCATGATGGTAGGGAGAGGGCAGGCCGGCGAGGTTGGCGCGGGAGCGTCGTCGGCCGCGGGTGACTGCAGCAGGCGACCCTGCCGGTGGCAGCAGGCGGCGGGAGGAAGAAGAACACGGGACAAAACACGATCTGTTAAGAAGAGAACGGTTGGAGGAACAAGACATAATCTGATGCGCTTGTTTTTGATCTAATGGTTCAGAAATTTCGGTCGACTGACCCCTAGCCAGTCCCTTTATTTTGTCCTTCCTCGGAAACAAAATTTCAAGAGGAGAAACATGGTTCACGCCTTAAAACGTGCAAATGTATGTATATCTCGCTTGAAATTGATGATTCTTCTCAATCCAGAAAACATGGGAGCTCGAGAAAAGAAAACCCATGAGAACTCACCTGAAGGTGTGGCCGAAGGCGTTGGAGTCCGGCACGGTGAAGCCGCCGTCGAGCACGAGCTCCCCGGGGTCGCCGGCGACCTTCCTCTCCGCCGCCGCATCTGCAACCGCCCAACAGAAATCCGAACTAAATATCAGCACCATGCCTATCCCACGGTGCTCTGTTTGCGCACTCAACCTCCAAGAAACATAAACAGAAACTCAACAAGAACAGGCAAGGAGATTATCAAAGAGGAATCAGAGGAGCACGCGAATGAGATGCGTAAGAGGAGTCTCACCAAACTGAGGCTGGTCGATGATGATGGTCATCTTGGACGGAGAAAAGATTGCCGATCCGAACTCGCAGCAGTGAGGCAGGACGGCAGAGAAGCAGGGTCCAAGAAGACGGTAATGGGGGGTATGGCTCTGCTCTGCAGGAGGCAAATCGCGGGCGGTATTTATAGGAGGGCCGAGGGGAGGGGGGACCCAGGCGTCAGCGGCTGGTTGTTGGGGTGGGAGAGATGGCAACGGAGGCAGAGGGGGATGGAGGAGCCGAAGAGTAAAACGTGACGGCGTGTTGATGGCGCTATCCTGCGGATTTTTGGATTTATTTTAGGGGGTCCGTGACTCAGCCATGGCGTGGAGCTACACCTGTGGATGACAGCAACAGCTCATGTCGTTCTGTTTTCCTCCTTTCTCCTAGGGCCTAATTTCAATTCCTTTCTTGTTAGGTTTTCGCTTTGTTATCATTATATTATCAAAAAAAATGCTAGAGGTAATTCTTTTAACGCACATATGTCCATCCTTATAAGCACTTCCAAGAAAACGAGCCATGTATTAAACTGACAACTTATGGCCTCTTTCTCCGGCAACAAAGAAAAACAAATTAGAAAAACTTAAGACCCAGCGTCAAACAAAGAAAAACTTAAGGCCACTTTGATTCAGTTGATTTTATACAAATAAAATAGTGGGTTGAGACCTGGTTACTTTTTACTATGTGGGTTGTTTAATTCATATGACAAAATACTACATGATTTTCTGATTTTCCAAAATAACGTTTTTGCAACTGAAACGCGAGAACTAATGCTTATGCGTACACTTAAGGTAAGTGTTCATTCACTCCAACCTATTGGAGACAAGTTTTTGTTTTTGCTATGATGCATTCACACATATTTTGGTACAAATTAAATCACGTACTATTTAATTGTGCATGATATTGCAACCATGTGTTCTCCCCTTGATTTTAAAACACTACGAATGAAGGAAATCTTTATCTTTAGGTTTTACATTTTGGTTGGACATAAAAAAACGAGTAATGCTATAGTGATGAGCAGGTTTTGGTTTTTACCTATTTAATGGGGGGAGGGGGAGGATGGGGGTTATTAGCATGGGACGAGGGTGGGTCGTAAAACCTCCATAGCACCCGTGCGTTTAGGATTAACCCCCTCCAACCCCATATTCAAATATAAAAGGTGTGTACCCATGCGTTTAGGTTTAAGTATCAACATCCAGAATACAAAATCAGTAGCATTAGATTGCATGATATATATTTATATTTCGTTAATTTGTATTTTAGATATTCCTAGTCTGTCCTATAAACTTATCATAAAGATTGACTTCATGAAAAAAAGTATGCCATGCACTTGTAAATTTCCTTAAACAGTTGTTGCTTGATCCTTGCTGCTGTTGCATGGATTTGTAAACCTTGTGACAGTTCTCATTTAATATAGTAACAGTAGGAGCCTCTCCTACTGTTTTAACTTGTCAGAAAAAAAGTATGCCTGATACTTTGGAAGAGAGAGAGTTTATGTTTTCGGGAAATCTTAGTTGTGTGGTTTTTCCCGAAATCTCAGCCATAAAAGTGACACATTACATTACAATGTAGTCACTAGCAAGAGCACATTTCCTTTCTATAGCAAAGAAAGTGCAATTCTTTTAGTCCTAGGTTGCATGGAGCAAAGTGGATACGATGAGGATAGTTTTTTCCTTGCAAAAATGATCAGATCTACTATAAAATGTTACCTTAAGTACAAATCATCTGAAACATAATAAAATTACATCGAGATTCCAAGACCACCAGGCGACCAATAGTGTCGCCAGAACGCGTCGCCGATGCATCGCTGTTGCCGCCGGAGCAGGGTTGACCTTGTCCATGATACCAAGGAAGTCTTTGCACACATGCCCACAAGGACCAGTGCCGAGTCACAGTTGTCGCCGTTGAACCATTGCATAGATCTGAAGCACGTAACATCAAATATCGCCACATGATGAGAAATCCTAACCTTGCCGCCTCAAGAAGACGACGACAATCTACATCAGAGCTCCATCGACTAGGTCCAGACGGACAAACTCGAGGAGGATCGGAGCCCGGAAAACAAACTCAAACAAGAAGCGTCGTCATCCCGAGCACTGCGCCTGCAAGGATTATAAAAATCTAACCTAAACTACTAGCCAGAGTAGAGGCATCGGGATTCCCCTCCCTGCCACCGGCCGTCGGAGCGACAGGCAGAGGGGGGGCGAATCCACGGACTCGTTGGTGAAGACTGAAGGGGACAGTTTGCCCTAGCCGCGTAGGGTTAGGGGAGAATACAACGAGGATGGTTGTATGTTGATCCAAGCACTGTGAAAAATTGTGAAAATTAACAAAGGATTAAGCTACATGGAAATAGAGAGTATTACCGTTCACATTGTAGAGACGATAGAGACGTCGACATGGCTTCATGGATGGTGTACCATCGATTGTTGAGGGACTTTGATTCATGATTGTGGATGACCGCGTCGAGGTAGGGGTCAAAATGCTTGTGTTCATGGAAGCAAGTGTGAATGTTGTCCCAAAAAGTTGTGTCCTTTTGCTTCGTGTCATGGATACGATCAAGTCTAGTGGACAACCATGCATCGCACAATAGCTCGTCCTCCCGCATGTTGAAGCTTTCTCCTCTACCTTCTTTGGATCGCCAGCAATATCATCCAGATCATCGTCCTCACCGTCCTCCTACTACTACTACTACTATCCAGCGGCCCAAGGTAATTGTTGTTGTGTGCACATGTCGGACTCGATGGGATTGAGTCTTCCACCTACCTGTACTCATAGCCACCTCCTCCTCGTTCGCCTCCGTCATGGCTTATGGCAAGCATCTCCCTGTCCGAGTAGTCGTACGCCGGCTCCACCTCTCTTGGCATTGCATAGAATAGTATGTGGGGCCACATCTGCTTCTCGCTTGTTGTCCGCCTCCTGACGAACTGCAGCGAAGAACACTCGGAGAAGAGGAGTGTCGTGTTTATGTCGACAATGTAAGGCACCTTACTGGCAGCGGTTTTGAGTTGCTTGGCGGCATAGAAGTACGGAGGCTTGTAATGTTCCGGCCACGGCACTGTCTGTACGATGGGCGCGTCCATCGGGACACCACATCTGCGACCACCACACCCGACGCCACGATCGCCACCATCACGCCCAACGGCGGCCAACCTCTTCTTGAGATTCTCCTTCTTTGCGGCATTCGCTTTGATGCTACGAGTTTTCCACATAGCCGAGCTGAACTTCTTGGTGGGTGGAAGAAAAGGGTGGGAATTGGATGGAGAGCGGCGGGGGATGAAAGAAGAGAGTGAAGGATTTTGGCATGGAAACAATGTAGGAAGCTACAAAAGTGCGGGCTCCGTCTTCCTTTTGGGTGTGTCAAAGTCCGACGTTTCTCATGTCCAAACTCCACTGACCCCCCCTCCCCTGAGTTTGGTTCCGATTATGATTGGATTGTGCCGCTGATGAATGGGGATCGATGTTGGATAACTTTCAAGATCCAGACTACCGAGTCTGAACCAATGCAGACGGTTTAAGGATGAGCTTTTGGGATGTCCAACTGTCCGGACCGCGGAAGCCATCCAACGCGGCCCTATATCGGTTAGCGGGGTGGTCCAAATGCGATTTTCTGGCAAATCGGAGACAAAAGTGGGGGAGGTTTGGGGGAGTCCGGACATGAGAAACATCGCTATCCAACACCCCTGGCCCACCCAAAGCCCTTCCCGGACTCCAACGACTACATCCTCCTCATTTTCTCTTCTTCCTTCTTTCTCTCTTTCCTTGTTTGCCGCTCCACCACCCCGGCCACCATGTCACACCCCTGCTGGAATTCTACGTCTCTGTCACGCTCCAGCGCTCGAGCAGGGCTCCTCGCCGCTTCTCGTCCGCCTCCGTTCATCTCCTCTCATCCGACCGCTCCACGAGGTACCATCCTATACTGTTAATTCTCACCATGCCCGCCAATTGTTTGATGAATCGCCGGAGCTGAAAATAGTTGTCCATTCTTCTTTCTAGCAATGGATTCTGATTTGTAATACATATAAGAGCATTAAGTTGAGTCTTCCGACAGCTCATCAAACGAGGAGGACTACTCCAATGAGACGGCGATGATGCAGGCAGTCCTTCAAGATGCAGAGCATGCGAAAGAGCACGTTATCAGTTTTAAGGGCTCAATCAAGGGTCGTCGGGTGCTCAAGCGCAACAGGGCTCGCACGCATTTGAAACTAATGGGTGGCTACTTTACTCCCGATGCACTATTCGTTCACCATTTTCCTCGGCATTTTTGGATGCCCATGACTGTCTTTGATCGTTTGTACCTGTCACGGCCCTAGATGAATGCTTGTAAATAGTGCATTGGCGTTCATGTCATCATGTTATTTTCCTGGAAACTTGAAATGGGGATGGTCAAACCCTAACACAAATAAAATTCAAATAGGTTAAACTTCAAAATAATTTCAATGAATCCAAAATGCTCTTAAGAAAAGTTCATCATTTTTATAAGGGTGAAAACCTCTGCCAAAATTGATGCGTCTATTTTTGGACCATTTATGGATTTTAAATTAACTTATACACTATTTGAATTGAAGCATTTCACGGTTATAAATATTTTACGTGCCCCGATAATTCTGAAAATAGTTGAGGGTCTCTGGAATAACTCAGATTTCCTCCATAATTTATTTCAGGAGTTTTAAAACGATTTAGTATTTTTTACTAAATTAAAATAGAGGAAATAAATAGAAAACAAAAATAAATGGAAAAGCAGAGAGAGGGAAGAACTTACCTGGACAGCCTAGTTGGAGGCCCAGCCCACCAGGCCCCTGCCGCCTTCTTCAACCTCGTGCCAGTAGGCAGGAGGGCATGGTGCACGCACAGGAGGCGCGGCCACCTCCTTCTTGCCACCTCCCAGCCTTCCCCAAGCCTATCTCCTCATCTGGAGATGGCCAGAGCCCCCCCTCTCTTTCCCCGTCTCTGGCTTGCTCCCTCGCTGGCCTCTCCTCGGTCCCGAGCACCGCTATTGCCACCGCTCGCTATGCGCATGGTCACCGGCCACCCGACGCCCTCCCAAGCCATCAAGAAGCTCCTCCTTCCTACTTTACCTCGCCTCCTCGATGGACACGAGCTTAGGAGGTCCACAACATCGCGCTCGAGCTCATCACCGCCGCATCTGCTCGCCGGACGCCGCTGTCAATTTGTGTGCTAGAGGTTGTCCCCGAACTCACTGGTCCGCTTTGCAGCCTCCTCGTGAGCCCCTGAACCCGCCCCCTTCTTCCCCAGTCGATTGCGCCGCTAGGGGTGCTCCTCGCCATGGCTAGAGCCGAGCTCCGGTCGTCGCCAAAGTCGATGTTGCCATCAGCTTCGGCCAGCCTGCGGCTGTTGTTGCCTCCCCTGGATGCGTAGGAGCACGGGCTACCTCCGGTTGCCTTCCGCCGCTGCTCCCGTGGCCTCCCGGCGTGCCTCCGTTGCACTGGAGGGTCGCCCGCGGCCTCCCTCCGGCCTGGCTAACGTGGCCCCCAATTAGGGGTTAATTAGTCCACTAATTAGACACCCTGGAGACATTGCAGTGGGCACCGCAAGATTAATTAGCCGGAAATGATTTAGTTAGAGAAAATAACCCCTATGTATTCAATGGGTTAGTGACCAGTGGGCCCCACTGGTCAGATTTGACCTTGGGCAGTCATTTGACCCGATGACATCACTCTCACATCATGCTGACGCAATAAATGTTTCTGAATTTAAAATAAATGATTTAATATTTTCATAAAATGTTTAAAACTTCGAAATATCATAGAAATTCAACCATAACTCAGATGAAAATAATTTATATATGAAAAAATATCAGAAAATCCAATGAATATGTTTATGCCATAATAATGAATGTTGAGCAAGTTAACATCACCAACTAGGAAATTTCATGATTAGGATGAAGTAATAAATAGTGTTGAAGTTGGAATTTAGCATATATTTGAATTCCACTTCACTTAATATGACTATCTATTGCACTAAGTCAATTCAATGCTTTAACATGCCATAGCATACATCGTGTTTGTTGCATTACATTGAATGTGTTCATTTCTCTATTTATCGGTGTTGTTCCTTCTCGATAGACGATGGTTCTAACGATGTGATCGTTGACAATAATGAAGAGAAGTAATATCTTCAGGACTGTCAGGCAAGAAAACTCCCTTGAGCATACTGATATGAACCCACTCTCTCGCTCCTGCTCTCTTTTACTGCATTAGGACAACAATGATTCAACTATTACCTGCTCTCTGTAGTTGAACCCATTCCTTTGCATGACCTATCCTTGTCACAGTAAATAGTTCAAACCACTTAGCATGAGTAGCAACTGTTTGAGCCTTATTGTGCTTGCTCATCCATGCTTTCTTACTTGGTATGCCTGCTATGCTTAGAGTCGTGTCGTGTCGGGTCTGATCCATCTGGGTGGTGAATCGGAATGGCAGTGTTCATGTCCTACCGTGTGAGAGCTAAGTGTATGAACACGATTTGGTAAAGGTAGCGATGAGAGGCCATGTAGGAGTACATGGCGGGTTGTCTCAATGGAACCATCCTTAAGAACTGAGTTCTGTGTATGTTATCCAAGACAATATACTACCGCACATTGGGATACTTAATTGACCCTCTCGACTTATTGGTCGCCTAGATCTCTATCCAGGAGTTGCAACTAGTTTTTGGTATTTGTAAGAAAAGTGTTGGCGGCCGTGCTTAGCGCTGCCCAAAGGGGTGGGCTTCGACGCGGTAGATGCACAGTGGCACGGTGTACCAAGTGGCACCCGAACGGTGGGCTTGGAAACCCTGCGCACAGTTTGAGGCAGTAGCGGAAACTTCG
The DNA here is from genome assembly GCA_022496015.1 of Hordeum marinum. Classification (NCBI taxonomy): domain Eukaryota; kingdom Viridiplantae; phylum Streptophyta; class Magnoliopsida; order Poales; family Poaceae; genus Hordeum; species Hordeum marinum. Next base: position 424,330,363 of record CM039678.1, on the reverse strand, counting down.
TCCGGACTTCCTGCGGGTTCAGTCCCAAATAGGTGATAAACCTGGACTAGGGTCTTGTGTGATTGTCGATCATGGCCGACTTCCTCACTGGGCTTCCGCTTGAAGGTTGCCGATGTGCCTTTTTTATGTGCACATGGCGATAAGTGGCGAGAGTGTGTGTGAAGAAGTACACCCCTACAGGGTTATGAATCTGTTCGAATAGCCGCGTCCTCGGATATGGACTACTTGGAGAACTTATGTGGTTCATAGACAAGTGAAATGGATACCTTTAAAATATGCAAGATAAGCGTGAGTGCTATGGATGGCCTTCTCATAGGGAGACAGGAGAGGATCCATAGTGGTGCATTGATTGGTGAATATGTGGACTCGTGTGCGCTATCCCACCTCAAAGGTACAACTTGTGGTCGTAGTACAGGTTAGCCAAGAGTCAAAGCTGGCTTGCTGCAATAAACTCCACAACCCCCCTTCATTGATACTGATGCATATGTACATAGTTCTGATGTAAGTCTTGTTGAGTACCTTTGTACTCACGTTTTCTTAATTTATGTTTTTGCAGAGGAGACGTAAGTCTCATTAGTGATCCTTATGACATGAAGTTCGATGTTGACCGGGTTAGCTTGGGAATCCCAGACAGAGGTCTGGTTCCTTTGGTATGGTCATTGTAGCTTTTCAGGCTCCTCCGGCCACTTTTGTAGATGTATGTACCCAGACATGTTTAACTTCCGCTTGTTTGTTTGAATGCTCTGAATGTTGGGTCTTGTGACCCCTGCTTGTAACATCTTACTATGTTGGCTCTTCCAAGCCTTCTAAATAAATGTTGTAATGATGTATGGTTATGTTGTGATGCCATAGTTGTATCTATGCATATCGGGCATGTCGTGCGTACGTGTGACGTGCAACGGTATGTATGGGATTCGACACCTAGTTGGGTGCCTTTAGTAGTATTCTTTACGGGAAAATGCCTCTTTGTGCTTTCATCGAGCCTTGGTAGCTTGCTACTGCTCCAGACACATTGATTGACCGGCATGTATCCTTCTTTGTTGTTGTGTCTGTCCCTTCGAGGAAATGTCTCGTAATGTAATGGAGTCCTTGTAGCCTTCTACGACTCGTCTACGTGCAGTGATGACATTTATGTCCCACAGTGTAACGGAGTCCTTGTAGTTTGCTATGACTCGTCTACACATGCTAGAGATCGACACCTGCATTGCTGGGTTATGTATGCATATCCTTGTACGGATGTGCCACTTGGGTTCTATGACTAGTCATGTCGACCCGGGTTCTTTGTCATTTGAATGCTAGCGACACATTCACATACGTGAGCCAAAGACGCAAACGGTCTCGGTCCAGGTAAGGTGGCAGCCATGGAGATAATTGTGCGTGAGGCCACAAAGTGATGTGATGTGTTACAAGCTGGGTTCTTATGGCTTAGGATCGGGGTCCCGACAGTACCATGGCGTCTAGTCATACGATGACTAATTCATCCTGAAGAAGGACGCCATGGGAATGATTGGCTTCTCTGGTTACTAGAAGTGCACAATTGCCCTCAGAATGCTTGCATATGGCACGGTCGCCGATTCATAGGACGAGTACCTACGGATGTCTGAGAGGATATGCGGAGATGCCATGGTCAGGTTTGCAACTGCCATGGTCGAGGTGTTCGGACTTCAATACCTGAGAGAATCAACTGTGGTAGACATCGAGATGCTCTTGGCCAACTCAGAAGCAAGAAGATGGCCAGGTTTGCTTGGATATCTAGATTGCATCCATTGACAATGGAAGAACTGCCTGGAGGCTTTTCAAGGGCAATATCATGGTCATGTTAAGAGCATACATCACAAGATCTTTAGATTTGGCATGCCCGGGTCTCACAATAGCATCAATGTGCTGCAGCGATCGTCGTTGTTTGCGAGGCTGACTAAAGGAAAAGCTCCTCCTTGTCACTATACTGTCAATGGGCATGGATTTGGTTTTTCAAAACTATGACGTATTTTATAGCAAATTTGAAAACTATAGGGCCGAACGCAAAAATTCAGAAATATGACCCCGTCGGCCTGTGGTGGGCCGAAGAGTGGCCCGTCGGCCTGTGGTGGGCCGAAGAGAGGCCCGTCGGCCTGCAGTAGGCCGAAGAGGGGCCCGTCGGTCTCCACGCAACCGAAGAGCCCGTCGGCCTCCACGCGACCAAAGAGCACTCTTCGGCTTCCCCGTTGGCCGAAGAGTGTCAGGGGCACAAAACATAATTAAGATGGCCTCAAATGAAAAAGTTATCAACATAAAAAATCTTTGTATCATCTAAACGGTTGATTTTGGTATAAAAATTGTCTTAATCTGAGGTCGTATGCAACCTTTAGAGCCAAAATAAGGTCAGAGGCAGAAGCTGCAGAGTTACTTTGGACAGACCGAATGGATGTCAGAAAATTTGTCACGGGGCACCCGATGCACTCAGTGAGACTGTGTGGAATACAGAAGAGTATACAAGTTTGGTTACGTTCACTCGGTGAGACCGAACCAAACCACTCGGAGGCTCCGAATGGATTCGAAAAATTGTCAAAGATTTTTGGATAGAATTTGTAGTCCTTTTATTGTGCGGGAAGTCCAGCCGCCTCATAAATCGATGTGGGCATTGTTCGTCTGCACCGGGAAGACACATGCGGGCATTGAAGAAATGTCTTTGTTGCGATGGCAAGAATTGAGACCAAAACTTTCGGTCGTGGTGTCATCCACCATGCAAAGTAGATGCAATGGTCACCTCTCGGGCCCGTCACCGTGTACCCTCGATGTCGTGGCTGATGCACACAAAAACGTCACCATGTACCCTCGACACCGGGGATGATGCATCGTAGCTCACGTCGAAGGAGACCCGGCCAGAAGCGTGGTACGCAAGCAGTCTTCCTGGTGCAGACGAACAATTTTTCGGATCCAAAATCCTAACTTTAACTCGGACAGGAATCTTTGGCAATTGTTTGGATCCATTCGGAGCCTCCGAGTGGTTTGGTTCAGTCTCACCGAGTGAACATGACCAAACTTGTGTATTCTTCTATATTCCACACGGTCTCACGGAGTGCATCGGGTGTCCCTGACCTTGTTTTGGCTGTACATGTTACATACGATCTTGGATTAAGACGATTTATAACAAAATCAACTATTCCGACGAGACGGAGAATTTTCATGTTGATAACTTTTTCATTTGAGGTCACCTTAATTAAGTTTTGTGCCCCTGACACTCTTCGGCCAACGAGAAGGCGAAGAGTGCTCTTCGGTCGCCTAGAGGCCGACGGGCGCTCTTCGGTCGCCTGGAGGCCGACGGGCACCTCTTCGGCCTACTGCGGCCAACGGGCCTCTCTTTGGCCCATCGCAGGCCGACGAGCCTCTCTTTGGCCCACCGCAGGCCGACGGGCCACTCTTCGGCCCACCGCAGGCCGACGGGGTCATATTTGTGAATTTTTTGCGTTCCGCCCTATAATTTTCAAATTTGCTATAAAAATATGTCATAGTTTTGAAAAAAAAAATCATGGGCATGAGTACAACATGGGTTACTATCTAGTTGACGGTATCTATACTTCATGGGATACCTCTGTCAGCACCATCTCTAACCCAAAAGACCCCCAAAAGTCACACTTAGCATTAAGACAAGAAGCATCTAGAAAGGATGTCGAGAGGGCATTTGGAGTTCTGCATGCCCGTTTTGCAGTTGTTCATGGACTTGCAAAACAATGAGATCCGGAGACCTTGTGTGGAAGGTGATGACATGTTGTATGATCATGCACAATATGATCGTCAAGGATGAGGATGAGAATGTTGTCGTAAGTCTGGAATTCAAGAACATGGGTGATCTTATCTAACTTCCAGAACAAAATCCAGCCACATTTAAAGAGTTCATTGAAACGCGTCAACAAATTTGACATCGATCAACTCACAAGCAGCTGAAAAGAAGATTTGATTGAAAATCAATGAGCGTTGAAAGGGAACAACAATGTTGTGATGTAATATTTCAACTTTTAAAAATTTAAACTAGTGTTGCATGCACGGCTATCTAAACATATGTACCCTCTACATGTGGCTATTTGATCGTGTTGACTTAAAACGAGTTAAACGTTGTCTTAGCATATTCATGCTCATGGACTGGTTTCCTTATCCGTGAATTGATATGGGACAAAATTTGCGGGTTGCCTTGAGATGCCCTTATCTACTCGATGGACTTGCTCGTTGTTCCTGCATCGACATTTTCCTTTCCTCACACGCCGATGGGGTTTCCAGGGTCACGAGGAGCTCCTCGACCATTGGAAGGAGTCCGTCCGGTCGTCCCGCCATGTGCGTTTTGCGTGAGGCGACCGACTACACATGCTCATGTCCAGCAGATGGAATACGTAGAAACGTTATCCGTTTGGGTGGCCGGCGCACGTCAAAACGTTGGATTGGATCCGCCCTGGCCGGAGCCCCTGCGGCCTGTCGGTGTCTCCTTTTCGCGGAGAAAAGAAACGTCGTTGCCGAGCAACCACATGCGTACTCTCTCCATCAGTGCACGGCTAAAATGGCGGGCCGAACACGTGTGTGGCAGGATAGGCGCGGGGCCGTCAGGTACGTCGCATTCTTGCAATCAGCAACCTCCAAAACTGTTTTACAGTGCATGCTAAATTTTGGAAGGCTGCCAAACTATGACCATGTTCGCTGGCACTAGCCTGACCGATACCCCTTTTCTCGGATTTGGGTAAGGATTTGGTTACCCTTCTAACCCGTTGTCCTCCTGAGACCCTTTCTTCTCCTTTTCTTTCTCCTTGGATCGAGTGCGGTGACCAAAAAGGCGACGCTGGTCGGAGAGGAGATGCGGGAGGCGCGCGGTGCTCTGCTGTAGATACTAAGATTAGTTCTAGTGTTCCTGTTATGGAGTTCGGCTTTATGCCAGAGTTTGGCGAGATGCCGATGGGGATCTGGCCGCTGGCACGCCCGAGCCGCGTGCGGTGGTTTCAGGTGTTGTTCCGGACGGTGGTGATGGCTGGTTTGCTGCTGCTAGATGGATTGGAGCTGGAGTCCTTGGAAATAAGCTCGACGTTTACCGAGTCCCTGGTCTGCAAGAAGGCCGGCTGTTTCTTCTTTGCTATTGAGGCCATCGAGGTGATGGCTCGTGGCCGGTGGAGATGCAGAAGACTAGATATGGCAGGTTGGGTTCGAGCATATCACGGTGGTCATCGCGACCGAGGTGCTGGCGCCTGCACACGCCATCGAAGGATGGCTGACATCGCCATGCAATTGCATCTTCTAGACGAAGGGTGGTTGTTTCTTCTTCCTCCTGGCTACGATGCCATTTGGGAGGCAGTATTGCTTCTCATCAGAAGCCATGGCGTTGAGTTGTGGCGCCCTCGTCGCCCCAAGTGGTGATGAGGACATGACTTCAATCGTTACATCCTCCTTCATCAGTTGTTCCACCTGGACCTATGATTAGAGCACATGTGCATTAAATAAATAGCCAGATACTACCATTCCTTCATACACATGATATCACTAACAAAGATATTATGTTACACTCATGTTCTGATTTGCTTGTACTCAGGAATAAAGGAGAAATTAGAGAGGAAGACAAATGTGCACTCAAATCAGATGAAGTAACGCTACATGCATGCCCATCGAATCCTTTCCATCCATCAACCATGTCTCATGCATGCATGCATCCACGTGTAGAAGGATAAAGGACACCAAAACCAAATCACTTTGATTAGGATCAGCCATGGGCATTTAAATATTTGGCTGCGCCAGGACCTCCGAACATTGACGAGCAGTCCGTGTGTGCAACGATTGCATGCAGGCCCGTATGTACACGCCTTGAAGAGTCCGTGTCTGGATGGACACAGTGAACCGACTGACACAGTGAACCGACTGTTGCGCGCACATCTGCCTTTAATAAATAGTTACCTTAGATTAGCTTTTATTTTATTGTGTAGCTTTAACTACAAATCGCATCTACGAGACGTGTAGGACTACCGTCTTGTCAGATTCACGGTGGAACCCTAACTTTTCGTCTAGTTTATGTGCTCAGTTTATCATCCGCAATTTCAAATTGCAATTACCATTGTTCTTGCCGGTTCTTCGGTTGCTTGCAGGAACTCGAACCTCGTTGTTCAGGTTGATCGTGCCTATGGCAAGGTCAATAACCATCGAAGATTGGTTTAGCGATTGTCGAGGCGTATCGTCGGGTACGGTATAGCCGGATCGTCAAGGTCAAAATCCACCAAATCGATAGTTATCCCCACTCTCATCGAAAGATCGGGCCACCGTCACATCAAGTGGTATCAGAGATTGGATTCATCCGTGAGAGATTTATAGTTTTCGTATATTAGTTCTTTTTCTGTCCTATAAACCCACGAAAAAGCCAAAAAAATATAGATTAGTTCATCTGTTACGCCTATCTTTTTAGCCTTTTGCAATTTTTACATCTAGTATTTGCTTTGTTGAATCTTTGGTTGCATTCATCCTAGAAATAGTGCTGGTTTAGATTAATTTAAGGAAAAAAACTTTTCTACTAGATCGATCTTTGTTTTTGTCCACCATATTTTTTTACGCGCTCGTTCAACCAAGGAAACAAAAGATTACGATTAGTTTGTTCTGATTTTTTCCTCCTAATTTCTTTCCCTTTGCCATCTTTTTATCAGGCGTTGATTTGATTGCTAATATCATCGCTCGTGCAACAGCCGCTTACGCACACATCAAGACACACAGCCATCGTGTCTGACTCCGCGCGTCAGCACATCAAACCACACCCGCGCAACACGCCAGCCATAAAACTCTCCACCTGCCGCTCCTGCGCACTAGTACTAGTACTTGCTAATCCCCACGCCAACTCACTTCTAGCTAGCTTTCGTTGTAACTTGTTCGTCTAGCTAGCTTTCGTTGCAACTTGTTCAATTGCTGCTCCTTGTTCAATTGCTGCACATATTTCTTTTCTTGAGATTTAACTTTTGTCGGTGATTTCTGCTAGCAATCGGGCCTGAAAAAAAATATTAAAAAAAAGAAACGAAAAAAAGGTGAAAAGAAAACCAGTCCGCCTACATCTGTTGAGTCTAATCTTCTGTGATTGTTATTCACGACATTATTTTGTGCTACCACTGTAACATTATATCATCTGTATCCGTTTGAGATTTTTCATACATCCTTATGTCTCTTGCTATTCTGATTCTCACATCTTTGTCTCCACGCGGTCTCCCTCACTTGTTTCAGTATCTGGGCTTAGATTGTTTTTATCTCTTACTAGTCGACTACCAACACTAGTTAGGAGTTTGATCAATTATTCAACTTGCATTACTTTTTTGCTTAATTGTGCCACATATTGTAGTTGAGGAAACCTTCACCAAGCTCCACTTCCTATATTGTACCTTGTTCGGTCACTTGGCAATCGCTATGTCATTCTTTTGATAACTTTTGACATCGCCAATGGCCGACAACCATTGCAGCACGGTAAGAACTGGTAAGGGCTTGGTCATTGCTAGCGAGTTGAGAGACATTTTTCCACTACCTCACCGTAGTTATTGTAGGAGCACTATCCTTGTGAGTTTGTTTTTTCTCCATCCTAACCATGGCAGGTGACGAAGACAATGTGAAAGCCACCGTGGCACGCCTTGAGGAGGATGTCCGTGCATACACCGAACGGTTCATGGCATTCGAGGGCGCACTTGATAAGCGTTTCAAGTCGATCGAGGATAGCAATGAGACATTTACTCAAACACTTGCAGCTATTATGGAACGTCTGGATGCTCAGGATGCCCGACTGGTCGCCGCCCCCGCCGCCGCTCCACGTCTTCCCGCCACCAACACAGGTTTACAACGAGCTCGTCGGGTGCTCCTAGGGGACCCGAGCCACCCTCTTTCATACACCGATGCCGTCGACCAGCCCTGTCCTCGCAACGCCACCTCGGTAGCTGGGCCCCATGAGGACATCCAAGATGACAACTATGATGGTGATTCCGAGGATCCTGATGGAGTTAACTATAACAATGATCGTGATCATCGTCGACAACGCAACAATCAACAAGGTATGGGACGACACCGTCCTCCTGAGGTACGTGGCCATGATGACTCTTTAGGTAGAATTAAATTTGTTATGCCTCCTTTTGACGGGAAATATGATCCGGATATTTATCTTGACTGGGAATTATTAGTTGATCAAAAATTTGCTTGCCATGATTTCCCTGTCGATAAAAGAGTTAGGGCTGCCACTAGTGAGTTTAGTGATTTTGCTTCTATTTGATGGAGAGAACATTGTCGCAAACATCCTAATAATATTCCTGCCACTTGGGAAGCTTTAAAATTAATAATGTGTCACCGGTTTGTTCCTGGATATTATGAACCTGACTTGCTAAATAAACTACAACGCTTGAACCAAGGATCTAAATCTGTGGAAGACTATTATCAAGAATTACAAATGGGCATGTTACGTTGTGGTTTAGTTGAGACAGAGGAAGCTTCTATGGCTAGATTCTTGGGTGGTTTGAATAGAGAAATTTATGACATACTTGCTTATAAGGATTATAATTCAATGACCCGTTTATTCCATCTTGCTATACATGCTGAACATGAAGTGCATGGTCGTTTGAGAATGCGTTCTAATTTTTCTACATGTCGTACTTCCACATGGGCGCCACGCACCTCTGTTGCCCCGTCCAATCACACCTCTACAACAACATCCTCAACCTCTCGCTCGGGTCCTACTTCCTCAACTTCAGCATCACACACTCCGGTACCAATGAAAAGTACTCCACCAACTCCAACAAAAAGTTTGTCATCGTCTGCTTCCTCCAAAAGAACAAAGGATATCCAGTGCCATACTTGTAAGGGATTTGTCCATGTCATGAAAGATTGCCCTAATAAGCGTGTCTTGATCATTCGTGAAGACGGCGAGTACGACTCTGCTAGTGATTTTGATGAGGAAACATATGCTTTGCTTGCTACACATGAAGACGATGACACAAGACCGACGCAAGAGGAAGAACATGTGACCGCCGAAGACGCCGATGAGTACATGAGCCTTATATCACATTGTGTACTTAGTGCTCAGATTGTCAAAGCAAGAAAGATCAACGTCACAACCTCTTCCACATCAAAGGAGTTGTCAAGGAGCGTTTCGTTCGCATAATCATTGATGGAGGGAGTTGTAACAATTTAGCAAGCATTGACATAGTGGAGAAGCTCTCCCTACCTTCCCGACAACACCCACAACCTTACTACATTCAATGGTTCAATGATGGTGGAAAAGTAAAGGTAACACGCATGGTGAGAGTTCCTTTTTCTTTAGGTTCATACCATGATACTATTGACTGCGATATTGTGCCTATGCAAGCTTGTTCAATGTTACTAGGAAGGCCATGACAATATGATAAAGAATGTTTACATGATGGTAGAACTAATCAGTACACTCTCACACATAAAGGGAAGAAAATCATTCTACACCCTATGTCTCGTGAGAAAATTTTAAAAGATGATCTTGCTAGGGCTAGTAGGAACAAAAATATTGAACGTGCTAAATCTGAAAATCAGCAAGTCATTGACGAATTAGACCAATTTAATAATATGCCCAAATCCGAACCTAGCGCGTCTAATGGAATTAAATTGAAAGGTGCTTCTTTCTTGGCAACACGTGCTGAAATTTTTGCGTTAGATGCTCACACTGATAAATGTTATGCACTTGTTTGCAAAGAAGTTTTGTTTTCATTTGAGGATATGCCTTCTTCTTTGCCTCCTGTCGTTGCTAACCTTTTGCAGGAGTATCGTGATATTTTTTTCAAAGGAAGTACCCCCGGGGCTACCACCTATGAGAGGAATTGAACATCAAATTGATTTGATACCTGGTGCTTCACTTCCCAATCGTGCGCTGTACCGGACTAATCCAGAGGAGACCAAGGAGATTCAGCAACAAGTTCAAGAACTACTCGACAAAGGTTACATTCGCGAATCCCTAAGTCCATGTGTTGTACCCATTTTACTTGTTCCCAAAAAAGATGATACATCACGTATGTGTGTTGATTGTAGAGCCATTAATAATATTACAATTCGATATCGTCATCCTATTCCTAGATTAGATGACATGCTTGATGAACTTAGTGGCTCAGTTGTGTTTTCTAAAGTTGACTTGCGTAGTGGCTACCATCAAATTCGTATGAAACTAGGTGATGAATGGAAAACTGCTTTCAAAACTAAATTTGGTTTATATGAATGGTTAGTTATGCCTTTTGGATTGACTAATGCACCTAGTACTTTCATGAGACTAATGAATGAAGTTTTGCGAGCTTTCATTGGACGATTTGTGGTAGTATACTTTGATGATATTCTGATTTATAGTAGATCACTAGAGGAACATTTGGACCATTTGCATGTTGTTTTCTCTGCTCTGCGTGATGCACGTTTATTTGGTAATATCGAGAAGTGCACTTTTTGCACGGATCGAGTCTCTTTTCTTGGCTATGTTGTGACATCACAGGGAATTGAAGTTGATAAAGCCAAGGTTGAAGCGGTCCAGAGTTGGTCGAGCCTAACTCGGTCACATGGGTACGGAGTTTTCTCGGGCTTGCTCGGTTCTATCGGCGGTTCATGAAGGATTTCGCTACCATCGCAGCACCACTCAACGAGCTCAGGAAGACTTCAATGTTCTTAAAGATAAGCTCACACACACCCCTTTGTTACGATTACCTGATTTTAATAAGATGTTTGAATTAGAATGTGATGCTAGCGGCGTTGGTTTAGGCGGTGTTTTATTGCAAGAAGGCAAACCAATAGCGTACTTTAGTGAAAAACTCAGTGGGCCTAGTCTGAATTATTCAACATATGATAAAGAACTTTATGCACCAGTTCGGACTTTAGAGACATGGCAACATTATTTATGGCCTAAGGAGTTTGTCATACATTCTGATCATGAATCACTTAAGCATATTAGAAGTCAAAGCAAACTGAATCGTAGACATGCAAGATGGGTTGAGTTTATTGAATCTTTTCCTTATGGTATAAAGAACAAGAAAGGAAAGGAGAATGTTATTGCCGATGCTTTGTCTAGACGCTATACCATGTTATCACAACTTGACTTTAAAGTTTTTGGACTTGAAACTATAAAAGAGCAATACGCTAATGATGTTGATTTTAGAGATATATTGCTCAATTGCAGAGAGGGTAGAACTTGGAACAAGTTCGTCATTAATGACGGATTTGTTTTTCGTGCTAATAAGCTATGCATCCCAGATAGCTCTGTTCGTCTTTTGTTGTTACAGGAGGCGCATGGAGGAGGACTTATGAAACATTTTGGTGTCAAGAAGACAGAAGACATCCTTGCTGGTCATTTCTTCTGGCCGAAAATGAGAAGGGATGTGGAGAGATATGTTGCATGCTGCACGACATGCCAAAAAGCTAAGTCACGATTGAACCCACATGGTTTATATATGTCTCTTCCTGTTCCTAGCACTCCTTGGGAAGATTTATCTATGGACTTTGTATTAGGACTGCCTAGGACTCGACAAGGGAGGGATAGTATATTTGTTGTGGTCGATAGATTCTCTAAGATGGCACAATTTATACCTTGTCATAAAAGTGACAATGCTACTCACATTGCTGATTTGTTCTTTAGAGAAGTTATTTGTCTACATGGTGTGCCAAATACAATTGTTTCTGATCGTGACACAAAATTTCTTAGCCACTTTTGGAGGGAGTTATGAAAAAAAATTGGGGACTAAGCTTTTATTTAGTACAACATGTCATCCTCAAACTGATGGTCAAACTGAAGTGGTTAATCGTACATTGTCTAGTATGCTTAGGGCTGTTTTAAAAAAACTTAAAAATGTGGGAAGAATGTTTTCCTCATGTAGAGTTTGCTTATAACCGCTCTATTCATTCTACCACAAAGTTATGCCCATTTGAGATTGTTTATGGATTTATACCTCATGCGCCTATTGATTTATTACCTATTCCATCTTCGAAGAAGATAAAACTAGATGCAAAAGAACGAGCTGAGTTAGTATTAAAAATGCATGAGCAAACTAAAAAAAATATTGAACGCATGAATGCCAAGTATAAACTTGTCGGTAGTCAGGGTAGGAAAAGTATTGTGTTTGAACCAGGCGATTTAGTATGGTTGCATTTGCGAAAAGACCATTTCCCTGATTTACGAAAGTCAAAATTAATGCCTCGTGCGGATGGACCTTTTAAAGTGCTATAAAAAATTAATGGTAATGCATATAAGCTTGATCTGCCTGCACAATTTCAGGTTAGTCCTACATTTAACATTACAGATTTAAAACCCTATTTGGGTGAGGATGAGGTTATACCGTCGAGGACGACTTCGATTCAAGAAGGGGGGATGATGAGGACATGACTTCAATCGTTACATCCACTATGGCTCCTTCATCAGTTGTTCCACCTGGACCTATGACTAGAGCGCGTGCGCGTCAAATAAATAGCCAGGTACTATCACTCTTTCATACACATGATATTACTAACAAAAATATGATGCTACACTCATGTTCTGATTTGCTTGTACTCAGGAATAAAAAAGAGATTGGAGACGAAGACAAATGTGCACTCAAATCAGATGAAGCAACGCCTGCATGCATGCCCATCGAATCCTTTCCATCCATCAACCATGTCCCATGCATGCATGCATCCAGGTGTAGAAGGATAAAGGACCCCAAAACCAAATCACTTTGATTAGATCAGCCATGGGCATTTAAATATTTGGCTGCGCCAGGACCTCTGAACGGTTGACGAGCAGTCCATGTGTGCAACGATTGCACGCAGGGCCGTATGTACACGCCTTGAAGAGTCCGTGTCTGGATGGACACAGTGAACCGACTGCTACGCGTACATCTGCCATTAATAAATAGCTATCGTAGATTAGCTTTTTGATTTGGGTTTTATTGTATGGCCTAGCTTTAACTATAAATCGTATCTACGAGACAGGTAGGACTACCGTCTTATCAGATCCATAATGGAACCCAACTTTTCGTCTAGTTTGTGTGCTCAGTTTATCATCCGCAATTTCAGATTGCAATTACCATTGTTCTTGCCGGTTCTTCGGTTGTTTGCAGAAACTCGAACCTCGTTGTTCAGGTTGATCGTGCCTACGGCAAGGTCAATAACCATCGGAGATTGGTTTAGCGATTGTCGAGGCGTATCGTCGGGTACGGTATAGCCGGATCGTCAATGTCAAAATCCACCAAATCGATAGTTATCCCCATTCTCATCGAAAGATCGGGCCGCCGTCACATCAAGTGGCTTGTTCCCCGGCGACAGCGAGGTGAATCCGGTGTGGAGGTGGTGAACCCAATTGCGTTTTCAATTCCAGTTCAGGGTCTTTCTTGCAAAAGTCCAGGGACTTGTTTGTGTCTCTTAGTTTCTATAAGGTCCTCTATAGTATGTCATGTACTCTTGCTTAATGAATATATTTTCGGCATCCTTCGAGATCTCACAACTGTTCAAAAAATATTGTTTCTCAGCAGGTGGTCGATACACATTTCTTGTTGTCTTTCTTTTATTTCTCTTTTTTTATCTTTATCAAAAACATGCAAATGATTGGACACATAAGCAAGAAAATGAATATCATGTGCGCGAACAAATAGGAATTCAAAACAAATACGTCTGGACATTGAGGGGACGCATCCACAGAAGTTTAGTGAGACGGATTTGCTATGTCCGGCTGAAAATGTCCTTATAATGCATCCTAACTTTTTTGAAGGTCGACGTAAAGACAAAGTTAAATTCATCAGATAGTAATCTTCATGATCTTTTCTCTTTCATGTCTTCTTTTCGCATGTACTTAAACAATCATTTATACGTGTGGGTAAAACTTATTAAGTATTGACATCATACATTAGGTGCGAGAGCTGGATTTGTCTATTATCAACATATTTTAGAATATGAAAAATATCGAGAAGTAGCATATTCGTACGCAATTAGACTAGATAGGCGCCCCAAGTATGGATCCTCTGTGCGCTCGTCAGACCGTTCAAACGAGTGGACACCCCCTAGATAACCGACGAAGTGAAATGCATCCGACACGTTGTGTCGATTTTTTTTTAGCAGAGTACAATCAAAGTCGTTCACATATACGAGCATACAATTCACCCTATGAATGCACGTACACATACCCTATCCTATGAGCACCTTCTAGAGACTAACCCTGAGACTTGAACTCTGATGGGTAGGAGATGTCATAGTCTTCCTAACCATTCAACTATAGGTGGGTTTACATGTTGTGTCGATATTGGAGGGTTGAATAAGTACATTTTGGCACGTAAAAAACACTACGATAAATTGACAATGTTCGCTGGCACTAGCCTAATTGTGCAGTCACCGTCCGACACCCCTTGCTGGACAAGGCTAGCTCGGATTTGGTTACCCTTCCAACCCGTTGTCTGTTTCATACAGCTGAGCGTCTCACCGGGCGGACCGCCATGCACATTTCTTGTTGCCCGGTCGTGCTCGAGCTCAACCGCACACGTGTAACGGATCGGAACGTGTACTTATTAGGTACGATAGATTTGGCGTGGAAGCTATCATCTCCTCATTTCACTGAAAACGAAAAACTTTGTGGCACCATATGCGCTGCATCTGCATGTGAAGGATGATCTTCAGGCAGGCCGTTGCGGATGTTATGGGCGGAAGATATCGTATCGTATATACCGGGTGGTCCGTAAGATCTGGATCCAAGTACAAGTTGGCATACAACTAGCGTTGCCGGGGGACAGCTCTGCTGCTGCTGCTGCTGTACATTGCACTTGTTTGCTGATGCAAGTCGCGCTGCTCCCAGGCTTTCCATGCGAGCGGGGTGTACCCGATTGGTCAAACCGAACGTTATCGCCCCGAGAACGGTGGTTTGTGATGTGAGAGTGAGACCCATATTGTTCGCCGGCCCTCCCGTGCGTTGAACTGCCAATGCAATGAAGCTTCCGTGAGACTATGATAGTCTAGCGTGGGTCAGTTTAGTCCAGCTGTCCTCTACACACAACATTGCAGAGAACCAGCGGTAGCCAATTACCTCTTGACTCAAATATCATATTGAATTCATATTTTAGTCGGATATTTTAAAAGTCCGAACTGATAAAAAAAGACAGACAATATATTTTTAAAGGTACAAGTTATGTTGGGTTGAGAAACAGAACACTACCAGGGCTGGAGTATGTGTGTCGTGGGTACGTCTGGCTCACGCCCCATAGCAATGCCCTACTAACAACATTTTTCAATCATTGCCTAGCTAAAATATTATTGATCATTTGTCGGCAGGGAATTGGAAAATTGAGAAAGTAGCGAGTGGCGAAAAAATTCTATATAAAGGAGAGCTGCAAAATCTGAAAATGGCAACAATATTTTTTTTGAATGGTGGTAAAAGCTTTGCATCATAGATTAATTAAGCAGAAGAAAATTATTTAGTTAATAAATGGAAAAACGAGCAAAAACCCAATGCCCTGTATCGAGGATCTTTTGCCTCTTGACTGTAACTCTATCAACTTGTAATAAAAATCTTTTTTCGTCGCATTTTTTTTGAAAAGCCGATAAGTTAGACCAAGTTCATAAAAAATATATCAATATTCATAATACCAAATCAATATCATTAGAGGGAGCATAGTCTCATAAAATATATTTTCATATTATATTGATTTTACAATTCAGATGTTGATAATCAAATATAATTTTAATCAAAATGTACAAACTTTGACTAAAAATACATAATGAGGAGAGTAAAAGAAGCAAAGGAAGTGTCACTAATCAATCAATGGGAGATCGTATTCCTTAAAAAGGAAATTGGAGAGTCTGCCACAATTTCAATCTACTTATGCTAAAACCAACCCAATGAATTGGGACTTCCAATTTACATCGAGTACTAATGTACTACAATTGAAAGAATTATGAGTTATTTGCAAAATGAAAAAAAGAATTATGAGTTAACGACGCATAGTTGCGTGGATAAATTTTAATGCACGGGATCAGAAGGTGCCTACATATTGGGTATTTGTATGATAAGGTTGTACTTATATCAGTGTTTGTTTTTCTAAACGATTGTCAATGGGTTAGAAGGGAAGAGACACAATGACTGTGTCCTAGGCCCCCCCCCCCACTCCCCACACGCGCCGGGAGGTGTGTGGAGGTGAGTCTACAAGGGATTCTCTTGGAGCCCATTGGAGATCTGCCTTTGCAGATATGACGCTTTCTATCTATGCTTCTCATCATCGTTGGATTCATGCCCTAGAGCACTCATCCTTTGAAGGCTTGGCATAATGACTTTCTGACTGTCTACCGGGTTGATGCTCTAGTGTGCTATCCTTTAGAGCCTTAGCACAACGACTTTCTGACTGTCTATAACAACAAGGTCCGTACGGCTTTCGTAAAGGGATTTTCGCAAAAGAAAGGGCTTAAGGGGACATCGGGCTTCCTAGGTGATAATACTTCTTTTCTAATTAAAGGTAGGCGATAATTGTTCTGTAAGTACTAAAATACTATTTAATGAAGAGATGTTTAATTTCCACCGTCTATTTACCTCAAAGGTACAATGATTTTTAGTGGTATATCGAAGCAAATTTGAACAGAGTAACCAAAAGTACAAAATATTGAAGTGACAAAAGTTGGGGAGACAGAAACGGCCGGCGTCCAAAGTTCAGACAGATTCAACCTAACAACTCTGATGTCTTTGATGATATGATAAAGATGAGTGCCCAATAAGGAGGACAACCACGTGTCCGGTTTTGATACGATTGTATGACATGCAAATCCATATATTGAGATCAGCATACTCTGATCACAACCGCATCTTCATGGATCTTGCCAACAACATGTTACTGTCCGTTGAATTTCTTTACGTTTGAGATCACTTTTGCACCCTGAACATGGTCCATAAGAAAGATGGTGCGCCTCGGGACTTAAAAACAGTCAAGAACAGCAACATTTTGTTTCTCTGAAGAAAGCAATCCGTTTGACTGTGTGGGGGTGGATTCCAAGGTAGATATTGTACAAAATGCTATCAAGTGTGAGTTCAGGAAAGCTACAGGCAAGTAAACTAAATAGATGATTCTTTCAATCCAGCAGAAAACTACTAATAGGCCCCTTTCCGTGGCTGGCATCGCGGGGAAAATGTGCAGGGTTTATGTGGTTCGTAAGTTGTTTTTTGGGGGTTGCGCTAAACAGCAGCACGACTTTCCAGTGCCTGAGCCAATAGTTACAGTATATATTATATAGTCTCCAATGCCATGGTTTGTTTCAGCTTTTGTTTCAGTTTGGCTGTCGCCAAAAGATTTGTTTCGCTGTCGCTGAAAAACTTGCATCGCCTGATGTTACAGCTAGATTAGACATGAAGCTAGCTTGTTTTAATTGTGTTGCTTTCCGTCTACGTATGCCATACATGGTAAAATAATTGTAAATGTTGGACCGTGTGGTACGCGTCCTGGTTTATTGATTCTCATTGTATTTTGTGTCGAATTTTATCAAAGATTTAACTAACAAAATATTAATATATGTCATCAAAAATTATATCTATTTTTTTATGACATGCATTAATATTTTATTAGTTAAATCCTTAAAATTTGACACAAAATACAATGGGACCAATAAACCAAGACGAAGGTAGTACTAGACCAGCGGTGCTTTGTTCAACTCAAAGAAAAGTAGTGCTTTATTTAGCAAAAGTCTCATTCTGCTCCCAATCTCAAATGCTACCCTATAAACAGTAAAATCGAAAAAAAAATAGTAGAAAATTAAAAAATGATTTTTTGGATAAACTTTGACAAATGTTTTGTGTACTTACTAACTTTCAGCATAAAATGACATTCGTTGAAGGGCAAAAAAAATTATCAAAAATATTTTCACAACTAGCATTTTTGGTACATCGATTTTTTTCTTTTTTCCACACCTGCTACGAATGTCATTTCGTGCTGATTTTTTTCCAAATATACAAAAAAAAATCAAAGTTTACCACCAATAAAATTCAGCTTTTTTCTAATTATTTCACTATTTTGTTAAATTTTACTGTTTATGAGATAGCATTTGAGATCGGAAGCAGAAACTTATTCAGTGTTTTTCTTGTTGTCTACATGGAAGTAAACGAAGATTTAGACCTACGCATATCTATTTCCTTGCGTGACCAAAGCGTACGTTTCAAAGTTCAGGGCCCAAACTGACCCATATGCAAAACAGAAAGGCCTAGTCTACTACTCTAGAGCGGGCAGCAGTGCTATGTCTCGCTAAAGCGAAGGCCTAGCGTGCTCTCCGGTCAGGCACCTCCATAATACATGTGCCAGCCCAGCCATGCGAGAGGCCACGGCCTCGTCTTTCTGTTTTTTGCTTCACGTTTTTTATTTTTATTTTGTTTCTTATTTTACTTTCGTTTATACTTCTAAATATTCTAAATACGTATATTAAAAAAATTCTTCACATAAGAAATTTCAAAAAAATGTTAACAAAGCAATTGCAAAATGTTAAATGTGTATAATGAAAATGTTTATCATTTATACAAAAAATATACAATGTGTGTGAAAAAAGTTGACCTTGTCATTAAAAGAAGTTAATCAAGGATTTGAAAAATGTAAAAAAAGTATTTAAAAAATTTAATCAAGCATTTCAAAAATGTTAAAGGCGTATAGAAAAAGTTTGACCATGAATTAAAATAATCAAACTAGTAATCGAAAAAATTAGTCAAGCATTGAAAATGTTAAAATGTGTTTAGAAAAAACTCGTGCATGTATTAATAAAATGTCAATCTTACATTTCAAAATTGTTAATGAAGCATTTGACATATTAAAAATGTGTATAGTGAAGCCACAGACCATGTATTCAAAATATGTTAAACATTTGACAAATATTAAATGTGATAAAGATAATGTACCTCATGTATACAAAAAAATACAATGTGTCAGAAAAAATTATCATGTATTTAAAAGATCTTAATAAATCATACGAAAAAATGTTAATCAAATATTTGAATAACATTAAATGTATATAAAAAATGTCAACATGTATTTAAAACTGTTAATATTCTATTTGCAAAATGCTAATCAAACATGTAAAGTGTCTAAATATGCATAGAAAATGTTGACCATGTATACAATAGTTGTTAATCTTGTATTTAAAAAAATACTAATAATGCATTTGAACAATGTTAAAAATGTTTAAAAAACATGACCGTATATGAAACTTGTAAAAAAATATTAAACTTGTAGTCGGAAAATGTTAAACTTTTATTTGGAAAATGTTAAATGAGTATTCAAAAAATATCCTTGACATATATGAAACTTTTAAAATAAAATAAAACAATGAAAAATGACAAAAACAATGAAAACACAGCAGAAAATAATAGAAACAAAGATAACCTGGAAATAAAAAGGAAAAAAAGGAAGAAACAAGGGAAATACCCTAACGAAAAGGAAAAAACAAAAGATAAGTAAAATGGGAAAGAAAATTGATAAAAGCCATGGAAAAAACAAAGAAAAACCAAAGACAAATGAAAGGAAAATATGTAAAAACCTAAGTGTAAGGACGAAAAAGAGTAAAATTAAATAATAGAAAATCCAGAGATAAGCAAAAAAAATGAACTATAACGAAGCAAACAAGACAAAATAAAATAAAACCAGTAAAAGGTGAAAAAAATAACGAAGCAACGAAATAAAATGAAAGAAAATAGAAAATAAAAGACTAAACCCTGTGAATACCGAGAAAGAAACTATAAAACCTGTTAAAAAGCAAATAAAATAGGAATATCAAAAAAGTAAAGAAAACAAAGGAAATTGAAAGGAAATAAAAATAAAACGAAAAAGAAAAAAAATTGGCACTGATAGCACCGAGCGAGTCAAGCGAGCGATGGCGCATGAGCGGGACAAGTACGAGAGGAATTTGGTTAGCCCTATTAAAATGCAAAGGGGAAAGTTCTTGAGGCGAGGGTATTATAAGTCTCATTGTAAGCGAGATATATCCTTAGGGAAACTCTCCCTTCATAATTTGCAGGCCGAATGAACACATTTTTTTTATTTTGAGTAAAATTCGGCTACAATCACTAAACTCGTTGTATGGGTGCAAAATAATCCGTTTAACTCAGGAGTGCAATTTCGGGTTGCCAAAGTTGTCCGTGTGCGCAGATGTCAACCGCGACGTTTTTGTACTTCTTTTGCCCACATGATGCTAACTCGGCATATGAGGCCACGTCAGCTTATGAGGGAGTGATCTTGATAGTTTGCATCTAGCAGGGGAACATGTGACCGAAAGTACGAGAAGAGATCGCACACGAGGGTTTACTCGGGTTCGGGCCCTCATTGTAAAGATAATACCCTCCTCCTTTTTTATTTAATTGATTATGCAAAAAAGCCTCGTGTGAAGGGGTCACAATATACATGAAGATGTTGCTATCGAGGTTATGACTGGATGTCAGATGATTTGAACTACTCGTGGCCTCGACTTATAACAAGGGACGAGGCCTAGGGTTACACATTTACCAACTGTCCTAGAGTCGAATGGGACGAAGGGTCCCTAAGATGTACCACATAGTAAGAATCTTCTGGAAAAAAGGATTCCCACACAATGAGGATCCCAGGCGACACATCTGCCTATTGGGCATTGAGGTCGGTGCATCGTTCGACTTGGCAACCGACACGATGCCCTGGTGTCATTACCATTAGAGCCTGCCTAGGGAACGCGCAAACAAAGATTTACCATAATTCATTCGCTTTCATTCGTTTGGGTTCGCGAGGCCAAAAAACAGTGCCAACCATAACAATCCAAACAAACACTATGTCTGTTTTGTGCCTATGGACACTCATTTTGGCTCCAAATTTAGGTTAGATTTGTGTCCAAAGCGGATATAAACCGGAAGTTTTGTGTGTCATCTGCATATCGGCATGGCCCACTTTGTTTCTCTTTTTTCTCTCTCCAACCACCCTGCACCCATCCCTCCCGGTTGAATTCCACCATGCCGCCCCTAGAGCCCAGCCGCGCCTTTCTCTCGATGTCGCTCCCCGCACTTGCTCACACGCTCGCCGAGGGAGCAAGGACTAGATGCAGTTCGCCCGCGCCCTGTCACGCTCCCCACGCTCGCCTGCGCGGTCACCCGCGCCCAGTCGTGCTTCCCGCGCTCGCCCTACCTCGTTGCCTAGCCTTGTCGTCTGCAACTGGGGCTGCAACAGTAGTAGCCGGGCACGGCTGCGCTCGTCAAGACCAAGTGTCGAGGCGCCGTGACCGACCAAGGGTCTACTGGGACAAGACCTACCGGCGTTGCTGACCAGGCGGAAGTTCAAGGTGTGCAGTGCGGCACAGCGCCTGGAAGAACTAAAGGAGGGCCTATGCGCTGCCACGGCGCTCGAGCTCATTGAGCGCGACGAGGCAACCACAATGACGTGCAGGGCGACACCCACAAGGAGTAGGAGCGCGCATGTCATCACAGTGCGGTGGGACAGAGAAAGAATGTGGAAGAATATGCATGCCCATTCCAAACAGGTTCTTCGCGTTGGGTGCACAAGCCGTGTTCGCGTGTGTGTCAATTTCCCTACTATGTCCATTTAAAGGCCCAAACGGACAATTTTTTTTAGATCTTTACGTTATAGTTGGCCTTAGAGAATCTATAACCAAACCACTCAAACGTCCAATCAAACTGTTCGGTCACTGTCCGAACATTTCACAAATCCGCAATCCCTCCCATGACAGCCAGGTCCACTCGGGACATGTACAATGATCGCATATGGATACAGATGCCCCACGATAAAAAACAGCTTAAAGCATCTACATTTTCTTTTCTCTCCAATGAAAGCTACCACTAGTGGCCCTCATTAAGGAAAAAGAAAAATAAAGATTACGATATACATGCATTTGTACATTCTACTTTAACTTTTCATCTTTTTGCTTCAAATGGGGAGCGGCATGTGGTTGATATAGAACTAATATAAGGGCATCTCATGATGGCCCCTTTCTCCTTCCTTATACGTCTTCAACGTATCGATAATTTAATAAATATTCAAACCATATTTTCTCATGTTTACAATATTTTTATATAGTTTTGATGCACTTTATACGATTTAATCAAACTAACCTATAGTGACGTTGTTTTAAGCAGAATTACCATGGTGTTGTTTTGTCAAAAAAATGAAAATTTTCAGACTTGAACAAAAAAAATTGATGATTTTTTCTGGAAGGAAAGGGACCCAGGAAGCTTCGAGGGAGTACCACGGGACCCATGAGGAGGTGAAAAGGCAACATCGCATGCCCAGGGGGTGGCCCTGATGCCTTGTGGGCCCCTTATGGCATATCTCGGCGTGATTCCAACTGAAAAATCATATAAGTCTCCAAACCCTAAAAAGTCAATTTCGAACTTCCGCTCTGCCACCGCAACTCTTAGTATCAAAGAAATCTCATTCGGAGCCCTTTCTGGTACTCTGTCGGAGGACAAAATCATCATCGGAGGCCATATTCATCGTCCCGACAGTATCCATGTCGAGGAGGGAGTAGTTCACCGCCGGAGCTGAGGGTGTGTACCAGTAGCTATGTGTTTGATCTCTTTCTCTCTCTTGTGTTCTTCACATGCATGGCATGATCTTGATGTACCACGAGCTTTGTTAATATAGTTGTATCATATGGTGTTCTTCCCTCTCCATCTTGATGTGATGAATTGAGTCTTTCCCTTTGAGACTTTGTTATGTTGGATTGAATACTTTGGATTTGAGAACACTTGATATATGTATTGAATGTGGATACCCATGGAGACAATGGGGTATTCTATTGATTCACTTGATATATGTTTTGGTAATCAACTTGCGGATTCCCGCGGTGACATTGGGGCAATCTATGCATATGGGTTGATAGACGTTCTTGTCCTACTTTCTCTGATAGAAATCTTGGGGTGCTCTTTGAAGTTATTTGTGTTGGATTGAATATGATGGATCTAAAATTGTTTGATGCATGTCAAATAATTAACCCATGGATATTTGTGGTGACATTGGAGTATCTAGGTGACATTAGTGTTGATTGATGTGTATCATAGGTGTTATTCTAAGTACGAACTCTAGGGCTGTTTGGGACACTTATAGGGATGGCTTAATAGATTGACCAGAAAGGATAACTTTGAGGTGGTTTTACTACCTACAACAATTTCATCTTATGTTTTCCGCTAGATATGAACTTTGGAGTGATTCATTCTCACACGTTGATGGATGGTTATATGATTCAATTATGTTAGCACCATTGAGAGATTGCACTAATGAAATTACGAACCCTAGGCCTTGCTTCCAAGCATTGATACACTATTTTTCTCGTTGCTTGCTACTTGCTACCTTGTTGTTTTTATCATTTCAGATTATTAAAACCTATTTCTACTATCCATACTACACTTGTATCACCATCTCTTAGCCGAACTATAGCACATATACAATTTGCCATTATATTGGGTGTGTTGGGGACACAAGAGATTTCTTTTATTTGATTGCAAGGTTTTTTGAGAGAGACCATCTTCATCCTACACTTCCTACGGATTGATAAACCTTAGGTCATCCACTTAAGGGGGATTGCTAATGTCCTACAAAACTCTATGCTTGAAGGCCCAACATGAGTATATAAGAATAAAATTGTGTAGTAGACATCATATCCCTCGGGATCTCCCCCTCCCCGCTCTTGCCTCTGTTGTCGTTGCGGCCGCGGCGTGGAGCCTCTCCCCTCGCCCTCCTCTGCGCCTCTCCCTCCTCCCCTCCCCTGCCCGCGTGTTCTCGAGCCCCGTGCGTTTTGACAGCCGATTCTGGGCACTCCTCGACGATGGCTCAGACTTCGAGGGTGGGGATGGGATCTCGTCGCCTTCATGTCCACGTGGTCCAGTCCCTGCCCCAGCGCCGGTGGCTATGAAGGTGCAGAAGTTTGCTCCACGCGGTCGTGGGCGAGCGTTGATAATCCCCAAGTGCAAGGAATCATCGTAGCACTTTGCAAAGATAGAAGTGGTAAGTATGGAGTGTCGAACCCACAAGGAGCTAAAGGTAAGATCAATATTCTCTCAAGTCATATCCGATACTGATATGACTCTACGTACACCGAGTGCTTTCTTTTATCAAGAAACAAAAAATAAAACTACGCTGTGGGTACAAAGAGGATAGCTTTGCATGATATTGGAGAACTAAAATATGGAAATAGGTGCTGCCTAAATAAAGTTAGAATATATCATGATTTATTACAAATAGCGAGTGTGGAATAATGATGGTGTGGTGTGTGGAATTGTCCTTGGCAATTGACAACAAGATCGGTAATCATTATTGCAATTTTATACGAGGGAGAGGCATGAGTTAGTATACTTTCCATACTTGGATCATATGAACTTATGATTGGACCTCTACCAAGCATCTGCAAGTACTAAAATCATTAAGTTAAACCCAACCATAGCATTAAGTATCAAGTCCCTTTACTCCCATACGCAACAACCCCCTTACTCGGGTGTAAGCCTCTGTCACTCTATCCACCCACTATAAGCGAATTATGAACGTATTGCGACACTCTACAGTGGAAATCCCTCATGTGTGCACGACATGGAAGGCACCATAGGACAACACAAAAATAAAACATACAACTCAAACCAATCAAGATCATTAATTAACCCAAAGGACAAAAGAAATCTACTCAAACATTATAGAATGGCAACATATCATTGGATAATAATATGTGGAATAAAGCACCATGTTCCTGTAGGGGATTACGGAGGGATGCGAGAGAGTGGACCGCTGAAAAGAGATGATGAAGGTGATAAAGATAGTGATGTTAATGAAGACGATCACCGCGGTGATGGTTCCCTCGACGACACTCTGACACCATTGACAAAGAGAGGGGGAGAGAGAGTCTCCCCCTTGGGGTTCCTCCTTCGTAGCCTCCCCTAGATGCGGAGAGGTTATCCCCTTTGGTCCTTGGACTCCATGGCGCCTGGAGGAGCTAGAGCCCTCCGACATTGGATCTCTATGTGTTTTCTTCTCTGGTTTTCGTCTATCTTCTGGCCATTTGCCGTTTCTTATATTCCTGAAGATTTTTAACTCCGGTTGTGTTGAAATTTTGAGGGGATTTTTTATCTGGAAATTACCTTTCTTGCGGCGAAAGAAGGGCTCCAATCGCCTTACGAGGTGCCCACAAGGCAACTCGACGCTTCTAGGGGGTGGGCGTGCCATGTTGTCTTGTGGGGCCCTCAAGCATCGCCTTGTGTTGATTCTTATTCCTAAAAATCACATGTATTCGAAAACAATTCTCCATAAAAATTTATCGTCTTTGGACTTTGTTTGTGTTGGGGAACGTTGCATGGGAAACAAAAATTTTCCTACGCACATGCAAGATCTATCTATGGTGATGAGCATCTACGAGAGGGAGAGTGGATCTACATACCCTTGTAGATCGCTAAGCGGGAAGCGTTAAGAAACGCGGTTGGTGTAGTCGAACATCTTCGCGATCCAAATCGCCGAGCGTCCAGCGATCACATCACGATCCGTCCCGCGATCCAATCATGATCTGTCCCGCGAACTCATCACGATCCGTCCCGCGATCTCATCACGATCCATCCCGCGATCTCATCACGATCCGTCCCGTGAACTCATCACGAACGGTCTCGCGATCTTGTTCAGGGTCCTTCCGATCTAGCGCCGAACGGACGACACCTCCGCGTTCAGCACACGTGCAGCTAGATGACGATCTCCACCATCTTTATCCAGCAAGAGGAAGTGGAGAGGGAGAAGAGTTCACCGGCAGCGTGACGGCGCTCCTGTGATGGTGGTGGAGCAATTCCGGCAGGGCTTCGCCTAAGCACTACGGAACTAGTCTAGTATAGAGGAACTTGATCTAGAAGTAGGGTTTAGACGTGGCTGAAAATCCTTGTCCAAAAAAACCCTAAAACCACTCATATATATAGGAGGAGGGGAGAGGAGGCTGTTCCCAAAAGGAGGGCTCTCCTTTGGTTCGGCCAAACCTAGTGGGGAGGAGTCCTCCTCCTCCCACAAGAGAGGTGGAGTTTGGGGAGGTTTCCACCCCAATTCGGTTTGTCTCTCTTTCCTCCTGAGCATAGGCCTCCTTGGCCGACCCAACTGGCCCACTATGGGCTGGTGGGTTCTCACATAGTCCCATGGGGTGGGTTGGCCCCACTGGTGGGCCCCCGGGACCCATTCGTCACTCCCGGTACACTACCGAAAATGCCCGAAACTTTCCAGAGTCCAAACACCACCTTCCTATATATCAATATTTACCTCCGGACCATTCCGGAGCTCCTCGTGACATCCGGGATCTCATCCGGGACTCCGAACAACCTTCAGTGACCACCATACATAACTCTATACTATCGAAACGTCACCAAACCTTAAGTGTGCAGACCCCGCGGGTTCGAGAACTACGTAGACATGACCGAGACACCTCTACGGTCAATAACTAATGGCGGGACCTGGATGTCCACATTGGTTCCTACATATTCTACGAAGATCTTTATCGGTCGAACCTCTATGTCAAGGATTCAGTTAATCCCGTATGATTTTCCCTTTGTTCTTCGGTATGTTACTTGCCCGAGATTCGATCGTCGGTATCTCCATACCTAGTTCAACCTCGTTACCGGCGAGTCTCTTTACTTGTTCCATAACACAAGATCCCGTGACTAACACTTAGTCACATTGCTTGAAAGGCTTATTGTGATGTTGCATTACCGAGTGGGCCGTGAGATACCTCTCCGTCACACGGAGTAACAAATCCCAGTCTTGATCCATGCCAACACAATAGACACCCTCGGAGATACCTGTAGAGCACCTTTATAGTCACCCAGTTACGTTGCGACGTTTGATACACACAAGGCACTCCTCCTATGTCCGTGAGTTGCATGATCTCATGGTCATAGGAACATATACTTGACATGCAGAAAACAGTAGCAATAAACTGACATAATCATATGCTACGTTTGTAGTTTGGGTCTTGTCCATCACATCATTCTCCTAATGATGTGATCCCGTTATCAAATGACATCTCATGTCCATGGCTAGGAAACCTTAACCATCTTTGATCAACGAGCTAGTCCATTAGAGGCATACTAGGGACATGGTTTTGTCTATGTATCCACACATGCATCCAAGTCTCCGATCAATACAATTTATAGCATGGATAATAAACGATTATCATGAACAAGGAAATATGAAATAACTAATTTATTATTGCCTCTAGGGCATATTTCCAACAGTCTCCCACTTGCACTAGAGTCAATAATCTAGTTCACATCACCATGTGATTCACATTGTTATGAATCTAACACCCAATGGGTTCTGGGGCTCGATCATGCTTTGCATCTGAGAGAGGTCTTATAGTCAACGGGTCTGTGACATTCAGATCCGTGTGTACTTTGCAAATTTCTATGTCAAACTGTAAACACTGCTACCACACTCCACTTGGTACTATTCCAAATGGCTGCTCCACTATACGTATCTAGATTGCTACTACGAGTCATCCGGATTGGTGTTAAAGCTTGCATCGACGTAACTCTTTACGACGAACTCTTTATCACCTCCATAATCGAGAAACATCTCCTTAGTCTTTTAGTTACTAAGGATAATCTTGACCTGCTGTCTAGTGCTCCATTCGAGGATCACTTTGAAACCTTCTGGCCATACTTATGGCAAGGCTGATATCGGGTCTTGTGCACATCATTGCATACATGATAGAGCCTATGGCTGAAGCATAGGGGATGACACTCATCTTTTCTCTATCTTCTGCAGTCACTGGGCATTGAGTCTTACTCAACTTTATACCTTACAAATCAGGTGAGAACTCTTTCTCTGACTGATCCATTTTGAACTCTTTCAAAATCTTGTCAAGGTATGTACTCATTGAAAGTCTTATCAAACATCTTGATCTATCTTTATAGATTTTGATGCTCAACAATTAGGTAGCTTTATCCAGGTTTTCCTTTGAAAAACTCTTCTCAAACAACCTTTTATGCTTTCCAGAAATTCTACATCATTTCCGATCAACAATATGTCAACCACATATGCTTACCAGAAACTCTATAGTGCTCCCACTCACTTTATTGTAAATACAAGTTTCTCATAAACTTTGTATAGACTCAAAAACTTTGATCACCTCATCAAAGTGTATATTCCAACTCCGAGATGCTTGCTTCATTTCATAGAAGAATCACTGAAGCTCGCACACCTTTTAGCATCCTTAGGACTGACAAAACCTTCTGGTTGTATCTCATACAACCTTTCCTTAAGGAAGGAAGCGATGTTTTGGCATCCATCTGCCAGATTTTATAATTGAAAAATGCAGCAACTGCTAACATAATTCCAACAGACTTTAGCATCGCTATGAGTGAGAAAGTCTCATCGCAGTCAACTCTTTGAACTTGTCGTAAACTACTTTGCAACAAGTCGAGCTTTACAAATGGTAACATTTACCATCAACGTCTGTCTTCATTTTAAAGATCCATTTGTACTTTAACGACCAGCCGTCCATAGAGCAAGTCCACCAAAGTCTATACTTGGTTTTCATACATGGATCCTTTCTCGGATTTCATGGCATGTAACCATTTGTTGGTTTCCGGGCCCATCATCGCTTCTCCATAGTTCGTAGGTTCATCGTTGTCCAACAACATGACCTCCAAGATAGGGTTGTCGTACCGCTCAATAGCAGTACACGTCCTTGTCGACCTACGAAGTTTGATAGTAATTTGATCCGAAGCTTCATGATCATCATCATTAACTTCCTCTTCAACTGACGTAGGCTTCACAGAAACATCTTTCTGCGCTGCGCCACTTTCTGGTTGAAGTAAAGGTTCAATAACCTCATCAAGTTCTATTTTCCTCGTAGGTCGATAGTAACTTGATCCGAAGCTTCATGATCATCATCATTAACTTCCTCTTCAACTGACGTAGGCTTCACAGAAACATCTTTCCGTGCTGCGCTACTTTCTGGTTGAAGTAGAGGTTCAATAACCTCATCAAGTTCTATCCTCCTCCCACTCAATTCTTTCAAGAGAAACCTTTTCTCGAGAAAGGACCCTGTTTTAGCAATAAACATTTTATGCTTGGATCTGAGATAGAAGGTTCACCCAACTGTTCTTAGGGTATCCTTTGAAGATGCATTTTTCCGCTTTGGGTTCGAGCTCATTAGGCGAAAACATTTTCCACACAAGCGTCGCAACCCCAAACATTAAGAAATGACAGCTTAGGTTTCTATCAAACCATAGTTCACATGGTGTCATCTCAACGGATTTAGATGGTGCCCTATTTAAAGTGAATGTAGTTGTCCCTAATGCACAACCCCAAAATTGTAGTAGCAAAATGATAAGAGACATCATAACATGCACCATATCCAATTGAGCATGACCATGACGTCCGGACATACCATCACACTATGGTGTTCCTGGTGGCGTGTGTTGTGAAACAACTTTCACATTGTCTAAAGTTGTATGCCAAACTCGTAACTCAGATATTTACCTCCACGATCATATCGCAGATACTTTTATCTTCTTGTCACGATGATCTTAAACTTCACTCTGAATTTGCTTGAACTTTTCAAACGATTCAGACTTGTGTTTCATTAAGTAAACATACACTATATCTACCCAAATCATCAGTGAAGGTAAGAAAATAAGGATATCCACCGCACACTAAAAGACTCATTCGATTGCATACATCAACATGTATCATTTCCAATAAATCACTTGCCCGCTCCGTCAAACCAGAAAATGGGGTCCATAGTCATCTTTGACCAAGAGGCATGGTTCGCATGTCTCAACCGATTCGAAATCGAAAGAGTCCAAAGATCCATCAACATGGAGTTTCTTCATGCATTTTATACCAATATGACATTTAGCGTCAGTGCCACAAGTATGTGGTACTATCATTATTAACTTTGCATCTTTTGGCATCAATGTTATGAACATATGTATTACTACGATCAAAATTCAACAAACCATTCTCACTGTGTGCATGACCATTGAAGGTATTATTCATGTAAACATAATAACCATTATTCTCTAACTTAAATTAATAACCGTGTTGTAATGAACATGATCTAATCACGTTCATGCTCAACGCAAAAACACCAAATAACATTTATTTAGGTTCGTCACTAATCTCGAAGGTAGAGAGAGCGTGCGATGTTGATCACATCAACCTTGGAAACATTTCCAACACACATCGTCACCTCAAACTTAGCTAGTTCTCCGTTTATTTCGTAGCTTTTATTTTGAGTTACTAACATTTAGCAACCGAACCAGTATCCAATACCCACGTGCTACTAGGAGTACTAGCAAGGTACACATCAATAACACGTATATCAAATATACTTCTGTTGACGTTTGCCAGGCTTCTTATCTACCAAGTATCTAGGGTTGTTTCGCTTCAGCGACCGCTCTCCTCATAATCGAAGCACTTAGTCTCGGGTTTGAGTTCAACTTTGGGTTGCTTCACTGGAGCAACAACTGACTTTCTATCCATGAAGTTTCCCTCCTTGCTCTTGCCCTTCTCGAAACTAGTGGTTTTAAATAACCATCAACACTTTGACGCTCCTTCTCGATTTCTACCTTCGCGGTGTCAAACATCGCGAATAGCTCAGGGATCATTATTTCTATCCCTGGCGTTTTATATTTCATCACCAAGTTCTAGTAGCTTTAGTGACAGTGACTTGGAGAAACTGTATCAATCACTATCTTATCTGGAAGATCAACTCCCACTCGATTCAAGCGATTGTAGCACCCAGACAATCTGAGCACATGCTCAACGATTGAGCTATTCTCTTTCATCTTACAAGCAAAGAATCTTGTTGGAGATCTCATATCTCGCAACACGGGCACGAGCCTGAGATCCTAATTTCAGCTCTTAGAACATCTCATATGTTCCGTGACGTTCAAAACATTTCGAAGCCTCAATTCTAAGCCGTAATGCATGACGCACTAAACTATCAAGTAGTCATCAGCACGTACCTGTCAGATGTTCACAACATCTACAAACGACGCTAGAGGGGTTGGCGCACCGAGCGGTGCATTAAGGACATAAGCCTTCTGTGCAGCAACGAGGACAATCCTCAGATCACGGATCCAATCCGCAATATTGCTACCATCATCTTTCAACTCTATTTCTCTAGGAACATAAAAATTCAAGGGACCTACAGCGCGAGCAAGTAATCTACAACATAATTTGCAAAGACACTACTGACTATGTTCATGATAATGAGTTCAATTAATCATATTACTTAATAACTCCCACTCAAATTGACATCCCTTTGGTCATCTGAGTGATACATGATCCAAATTCACCAACTCAAGTCCAATCATCACGTGAGTTGAGGTGGTTACAATGGTGAACATCACCATGTTGATGATATCTACTATATGACTCATGTTCGACCTTTTGGTCTCTTGTGTTCCGAGGCCATGTCTGTACATGCTAGGCTCGTCAAGTTTAACCCGAGTGTTCTGCACGTGCAACACTGGCTTGCACCCGTTGTATGTGAACGTAGAGTCTATCACACCCGATCATCACGTGGTGTCTCAACACGACGAACTTTCGCAATGGTGCACACTCGGGGAGAACACAATTTATCTTGAAATTTAAGTGAGGGATCACCTTATAATGCTACCGTCATACTAAGAAAAAAAAGGTGCATAAAAGGATTAACATCACATGCAATTCATAAGTGACATGATATGACCATGAACTTGTGCTTTAGATCTCCATCTTGAAAGCACCGACATGATCTCCATCATCACCGGCACGACACCATGATCTCCATCATCTTGATCTCCATCAACGTGTCGCCATCGGGGTTGTCACGCCCTGCATGCTTCTACTACTATTGCTACTGTTTAGCGATAAAGTAAAGCATTACATAGCGCTTAATGATTGACACGCAGGTCATACAATAATTAAAGACAACCCTATGGCTCCTGCCGGTTGCCGTATTCATCGACATGCAAGTTGTGAAATTCTATACATCACATGATCATCTCATACATCACATATATCACATCATGTAATTGGCCATATCACATCACAACATACCCTGCAAAAACAAGTTAGACGTCCTCTAATTGTTGTTGCATGTTTTACGTGGCTGCTATGGGTATCTAGCAAGAACAATTCTCATCTACGCAAAAACCACAACGGTGATACACTAGTTGCTTTTCAACCTTCTCAAGGACCGCCTTTGTAGAATCCGATCCAACTAAAGTGAGAGAAACTGCCACCCGCAAGCCATCTAGGCAACAAGTTGCGTCGAGGGAACCGGTCTCTCATAAGTGTACGACTAATGTTGGTCCGGGCCGCTTCATCTCACAATACAGCCGAACCAAAATCCGACCAAGGGAGGAAGCAATCTAAGCATCAACGCCCACAAACCTTTTGTGTTCTACTCGAGATCTCATCTACACATAGACCTAGCTCTGATACCACTATTGGGGAACGTTGCATGGGAAACAAAATTTTTCCTACGCACATGCAAGATCTATCTATGGTGATGAGCATCTACGAGAGGGAGAGTGGATCTACATACCCTTGTAGATCGCTAAGCGGGAAGCGTTAAGAAATGCGGTTGGTGTAGTCGAACATCTTCGCGATCCAAATCGCCAAGCGTCCCGCGATCACATCACGATCCGTCCCGCGATCCAATCACAATCCGTCCCGCGAACTCATCACGATCCATCCCGCGATCTCATCATGATCCATCCCGCGATCTCATCATGATCCGTCCTGTGAACTCATCACGAACGGTCTCGCGATCTTGTTCACGGTCCTTCCGATCTAGCGCCGAACGGACGACACCTCCGCGTTCAGCACACGTGCAGCTTGATGAAGATCTCCACCATCTTGATCCAGCAAGAGGAAGTGGAGAGGGAGAAGAGTTCACCGGCAGCGTGACGGCGCTCCGGTGATGGTGGTGGAGCAATTCCGGCAGGGCTTCGTCTAAGCACTACGGAACTAGTCTAGTCTAGAGGAACTTGATATAGAAGTAGGGTTTAGACGTGGCTGAAAATCCTTTTCCAAAAAAACCCTAAAACCACTCATATATATAGGAGGAGGGGAGAGGAGGCTGTGCCCAAAAGGAGGGCTCTCCTTTGGTTCGGCCGAACCTAGTGGGGAGGAGTCCTCCTCCTAGTAGGACTCCTCCTCCCACAAGAGAGGTGGAGTTTGGGGAGGTTTCCACCCCAATTCGGTTTGCCTCTCTTTCCTCCTGTGCATAGGCCTCCTTGGCTGACCCAACTGGCCCACTATGGGCTGGTGGGTTGCCACATAGGCCAATGGGGTGGGTTGGCCCCACTGGTGGGCCCCCGGGACCCATTCGTCACTTCCGATACACTGCCGAAAATGCCCGAAACTTTCCAGAGTCCAAACACCACCTTCCTATATATCAATCTTTACCTCCAGACCATTCCGGAGATCCTCGTGACATCCGGGATCTCATCCGGGACTCTGAACAACCTTCGGTCACCACCATACATAACTCTATACTACCGAAACATCACCAAACCTTAAGTGTGCAGACCCTGCGGGTTCGAGAACTATGTAGACATGACCGAGACACCTCTACGGTCAATAACCAATGGCGGGACCTAGATGTCCACATTGGTTCCTACATATTCTACGAAGATCTTTATCAGTCGAAAATCTATGTCAAGGATTCAGTTAATCCCGTATGATGTTCCCTTTGTTCTTCGGTATGTTATTTGCCCGAGATTCGATCGTCGGTATCTCCATACCTAGTTCAACCTCGTTACCGGCGAGTCTCTTTACTCGTTCCATAATACAAGATCCCGTGACTAACACTTAGTCACATTGCTTGCAAGGCTTATTGTGATGTTGCATTATCGAGTGGGCCCTGATATACCTCTTCGTCACACGGAGTAACAAATCCCAGTCTTGATCCATGCCAACTCAATAGACACCCTCGGAGATACCTGTAGAGCACCTCTATAGTCACCCAGTTACATTGTGATGTTTGATACACACAAGGCACTCCTCCGATGTCCATGAGTTGCATGATCTCATGGTCATAGGAACATATACTTGACATGCAGAAAACAGTAGCAATAAACTGACACGATCATATGCTACGTTTGTAGTTTGGGTCTTGTCCATCACATCATTCTCCTAATGATGTCATCCCGTTATCAAATGACATCTCATGTCCATGGCTAGGAAACCTTAACCATCTTTGATCAACAAGCTAGTCCAGTAGAGGCATACTAGGGACATGGTTTTGTCTATGTATCCACACATGCATCCAAGTCTCTGATCAATACAATTTATAGCATGGATAATAAACGATTATCATGAACAAGGAAATATGATAATAACTAATTTATTATTGCCTCTAGGGCATATTTCCAACAGTTTGGTATGGTTTTTCTACGAAGCAAAAAACATGCATAAAACAATAATTGACACTAGGCATTTGATTAATAAGTTAGTCCATAAAAATAATATAAAGGTGCACCAAAACCATGTAAAACTATTGTAAACATGGCATCAATACTTCATAAATTACACATACGTTGGAGATATATCGGGCACCACTGTCTTCCTCGTTGGAGGTGGGTTGGATCTCCATGCGAAGGCGTGGGCGTAGAACTGCTAAGTCCGGTAAGGGTCCGCTTCTCTCTTGTGTTGTTAGCTCTCTGGATGTTGGTTCTGTTGGAAATATGCCCTAGAGGCAATAATAAATTAGTTATTATCATATTTCCTTGTTCATGATAATCGTTTATTATCCATGCTAGAATTGTATTGATCGGAAACTCAAATACATTTGTGGATACATAGACAACACCATGTCCCTAGTATGCCTCTAATAGACTAGCTCGTTGATCAAAGATGGTTAAGGTTTCCTAGCCATAGACATGAGATGTAATGTGATAACGAGATCACATCATTAGGAGAATGATATGATTGACAAGACCCAAACTATAAACGTAGCATATGATCGTGTTAGTTTATTGGTACTGTTTTCTGCATGTCAAGTATATGTTCCTATGAGCATGAGATCATGCAACTCACTGACACTGGAGGAGTACCTTATGTGTATCAAATGTTGCAACGTAACTGGGTGACTATAAAGGTGCTCTACAGGTATCTCCAAGGGTGTCTGTTGGGTTGGCATGGATAAAGACTAGGATTTGTTACTCCGTGTGACGGAGAGGTATCTCAGGGCCCACTCGGTAATACAACATCACTATAAGCCTTGCAAGCAATGTGACTAAAGATTTAACCACGGGATCTTGTATTATGGAACGAGTAAAGAGACTTGCCGGTAACGAGATTGAACTAGGTATAGAAATACCGACGATCGAATCTCAGGCAAGTAACATACCGAAGAACAAAGGGAACAACATACGTGATTAACTGAATCCTTGACATAGAGGTTCAACCGATAAAGATCTTCGTAGAATATGTAGGAATCAATATGGTCATCTAGGTCCCGCTATTGGTTATTGACCGTAGAGGTGCCCCTGTCATGTCTACATAGTTCTCGAACCCGCGAGGTCTGCACACTTAAGGTTCGGTAACGTTTCGGTAGTATAGAGTTATGTATGATGGTGACTAAAGGTTGTTAGGAGTCCCGGATGAGATCCCAGACATCACGAGGAGCTCCGGAATGGTCCGGAGGTAAATATTGATATATGGGAAGTCCTGTTTTGGTCGTCGGAAAAGTTTCGGGCTCATCAGTAGTGTACCGGGAGTGCTGGGGGACCATCGGGAGGGGTGTCTCGACCCAAGAGGCTGCATGGGCTGTGGAAGGAGGTAAACCAGCCCCTGGTGGGCTGGACGAAGCCTCCCCTAAGGGCCCATGCGACTAGGGTGAAGGGAGGAGGCAAAAGCCCAAGGTGGAAAAGGTTTCCAAGTGGGGGAGGAGTCCTACTAGGAGTAGGATTGGAGTCCAACTCCCTCTCCTCCCCACTTCGGCCGAATCAAAGGCACCCCTAGGTCGCAGCCTCCCCTCCCCCTCCTCCTATATATACTAGAGGTTTAGAGGTGAGGGCAAACCCTAATTGTCACGTGCTCCCTCTAGTTCATCTAGATCGGTTTTCTCCTCTAGTCTAGTTCGGTGGTGCTTAGGCGAAGCCTTGCCGAATAGTTCCACCACCATCATCGCCATGCCGTCGCGCTGCTAGAGAACTCATCTACTTCTCCGCTCCCTCTTGCTAGATCAAGAAGGCGGAGATCATCATAGAGCTGTATGTGTGCTGAACGCGGAGGTGCCGTCCGTTCGGCGCTAGATCAGAAGGACCGTGATCAAGATCGCGAGACGATTCGTGATTTGATCGCGGGACAGATCGTGATGGTATCGCGAGACGGATCGTGATTGGATCACAAGATGGATCATGATGGGATCGTGGGACACTCAGCGATTTGGATCGCAAAGACGTTCGACTACATCAACCGCATTTCTTAACGCTTCCCGCTTAGCGATCTACAAGGGTTTGTAGATCCACTCTCCCTCTCGTAGATGCTCATCACCATGGATAGATCTTGCGTGTGCGTATGAATTTTTTTGTTTCCCATGCAACATTGCCCAACTGTGGCATCAAGAGCTAGGTCTATGTGTAGATGACATCACGAGTAATACACAAAGGAGTTTGTGGGCATTGATGCATAGATTGCTTCCTCCCTTGGTCATGTTTTGGTTCAGCGGTATTGTGGGATGAAGTGGCCCGGACCAACCTTACTCGTACGCTTACGAGAGACCGGTTCCATCGACTAACGTGTAACTTCGTTGCACAAAGATGGCTGGTAGGTGCCTGTTTCTCCTACTTTAGTTGGATCAGATTCGACAAAGGCGGTCCTTGAGAAGGTTGAAAAGCAATTTATGTATCACCGTTGTGGTTTTTGCATAGGTGAGAATTGTTCTTGCTAGATACCCATAGCAGCCACATAAAACTTGCAACAACAATTAAAGGATGTCTAACTTGTTTTTGCAGGGTATGTTGTGATGTGATATGGACAATTACATGATGAGATATATGTGATGTATGAGATGATCATGTATTGTATAGAATATCATGACTTGCATGTCAATGAGTACAGCAACCGGCAGGAGCCATAGGGTTGTCTTTAATTATTTTAGCCATTTTGCTTTACTTTATCGCTATGAGTTAGCAATAGTCATGGAAGCAACAGTCGGCGCGACAACCCCGATGGTGACACGCTGATGGAGATCAAGATGATGGAGATCATGGTGTTATGCCGGTGACGATGGAGATCATGCCGGTGCTTTATAGATGGAGATCAAAAGCACAAGTTCATGGCCATATCATGTCACCTATGATTTGCATGTTATGTTAATCCTTTTATGCACCTTGTTTTGCTTAGGACGACGATAGCATTATAAGGTGTTCTCCCCGAGTGTGCACCATTGCAAAAGTTTGTCGTGTCGAGACACCACATGATGATCGGGTGTGATAGAATCTACGTTCACATACAACGGGTGCAAGCCAGTCTTGCACATTCGGAACACTCGGGTTAAACTTGACGAGCCTAGCATGTATAGACATGGCCCGGAACACAAGATACCAAAAGGTCGAACATGAGTCATATAGTAGATATGATCAACATGATGATGTTCACCATTGAAACCACCTCAACTCACGTGATGATCGGACTTCAGTTGGTGAATTTGGATCATGTATCACTCGAATGACCGGAGGGATGTCAATTTGAGTGGGAGTTCTTAAGTAATATGATTAATTGAACTCATTATCATGAACATAGTCAGTAGTGTCTTTGCGAATTATGTTGTAGATTACTAGCTCACGCTGTAGTTCCCTTGAAATTTTATATGTTCCTAGAGAAATACAGTTGAAAGATGATGGTAGCAATATTGCAGACTGGGTCCGTGATCTGAGGATTGTCCTCATTGCTACACAGAAGGCTTATGTCCTTAATGCACTACTCGGTGTGCCACCCCCTCTAGCGTCGTTTGTAGATGTTATGAACATCTGACAGCATGTTCCGATGACTACTTGATAGTTTACTGCGTGATGTCGCTTGAAGCTATGTCGGTATTTCCCCAAAGAGGGAGGGATGATGCAGCACAACGGCGGTAGGTATTTCCCTCACATATGAAACCAAGGTTATCGAACCAGTAGGAGAACCAAGCAACACAACGTAAACAGCCCCTGGACACACATAACAAATCCTCGCAACGCGACGTGTTAAAGGGGTTGTCAATCCCTTCCAGGGTACGGCGCCAGAAAGGCACGTGGTCGGGAGAAAGATTTGTAGTAATTTGATAGATAGATCGCAAATAAAATAAATAGAAATAAAACACAGCAAGGTATTTTTGTATTTTTGGTTTAATAGATCTGAAAATAAAAGTAAAGGAAAAGTAGATGTCAAAGGCAAATATATGAGAAGAAAGACCCGGGGCCCGCATGTTTCACTAGTGGCTTCTCTCGAGAAAAAATAGCAAATGGTGGGTGAACAAATTACTGTTGGGCATTTGATAGAACTTCAAATACTCATGACGATATCCAGTCAATGATCATTACATAGGCATCAATTAGTAGACCGACTCCTGCCTGCATCTACTACTATTACTCCACACATCGACTGCTATCCAGCATGCATCTAGTGTATTAAGTTCATGGAGAAACGGAGTAATGCAATAAGGACGATGACATGGTGTAGACAAGATCTATCTATGTAGATATAGACCCCATCGTTTTATCCTTAGTAGAAATGATACATACGTGTCGTTTCCCTTTCTGTTACTGGGATCAAGCACCGTAAGATCGAACCCACTACAAAGCACCTCTTCCCATTGCAAGATAAATATATCAAGTTGGCCAAACAAAACCCAAATATCGGAGAAGAAATACGAGGCTATAAGCAATCATGCATATAAGAGATCAAAGAAACTCAAATAACTTTCATGGATATAAAAAGATAGATCTGATCATAAACTCAAAGTTCATCGATCCCAACAAACACACCGCAAAAGAGTTACATCATATGGATCTCCAAGAGACCATTGTATTGAGAATTCAGCAAGAGAGAGAAAGACATCTAGCTACTAAGTACGGACCCGAAGGTCTACAAAGAACTACTCACGCATCATCGGAGTGGCACCAATGGAGGTGCTGAACCCCATCTGAGATGGTGTCTAGGTTGGATCTGGTGGTTCTGGACTCTACGGCGGCTGGATGAATATTTTGTCTATCTCCCTAGGGTTTCTGGAATATTGGGGTATTTATAGAGCAAAGAGGCGGTCCGGGGGGCACCCAAGGTGGCCTCCTGGCACGCCCTGGTGGGTTGTGCCCCCCTCGGGGCACCCCCTAGGCATAGCTAGGGCCCGTTGTGTTCCTTCTGGACCATAAAAACTCATCGTGAAGTTTCGTGGCATTTGGACTTCGTTTGATATTGATTTTCTGCGATGTAAAAGACATGGAAAAAACAACAACTAGCACTTGGCACTATGTCAATAGGTTAGTACCAAAAAATGATATAAAATGACTATAAAATAATTATAAAACATCCAAAATTGATAATATAACAACATGGAACAATCAAAAATTATAGATACGTTGGAGACGTATCAGCATCCCCAAGCTTAACTCCTACTCGTCCTTGAGTAGGTAAGTGATAAAAACAGAATTTTTGATGTGGAATGCTGCCTAACATGTCATATCATATTCTTTTTCTTATAGCATGGACATTTGGACTTTTAGTTGTTCAAAGCAATAGTCTAGTTTTGACATAATAATTTAGATACTCAAGCATATCAACAAGCAACCATGTCTTTCAAAATATCAACGCTAAAATAAGTTATCCCTAGCCCATCGTGCTCAAACATTGATCCATTCATGAAACACACTCGAATATTAGCTACACCCAATACTTAAGTACGATCATATTGCCTCCTAGTTGGTGCTTTGGTAAGAGAAGATGGAGACCCAAATTCAAAAATAAAAATTGCATAAAGTAAAAGAAAGGCCCTTCGCAGAGGGAAGTAGGGATTTGTAGAGGTGCCAGAGCTCAAAGCGAAAAACTTAGAGATAAGAACATTTTGGGAAGTGTATCCATCCCACCAACGAAAATGACTTAGAGTTCCCAACACTTTCCATGCTAGATATATCTTAGGCGGTTCCCAAACAGAAAATAAAGTTTATTCCTTTTTCCACCATACTTTCACTTTCCATGGCTAACCGTATCCACGGGTGCCCTCCATACCAACACTTTCCAAGGAATTTATTATTTGACAACATAAAGTAAATTCATTTTTGCATTTCGGGACTGGGCATCCCTAATACCTTTGCCTTACTCTCATGCAATGACAAGTGAATAAACACTCATCGTGAGAATAACACATCTAGCATGGAAAATATTAGCCACCCCTCACCTCTCCATGAGCGAAACAAACAAACAAAAGAGAATTTTATTTTGAAAATTAGAGATGGCACATACAAATTTTCTTAGAATGGCACGGAAATACCGCATATAGGTAGGTATAGTGGACTCATGTGGCAAAAACTGGGTTTAAGGATTTGGATGCACAGGTAGAGCTCGTACTTGGTGCAAAATGAAGGCTAGCAAAAGACTGGGAAGTGACCAACCAAGAAATGGATAATCTCATAAGCAAGCATTAAGTATAAATAACACCGAATAATGCACCACAAGTAGGATACAATTTCATTGCATGACTATTGACTTTCGTACTTTCATAGGGAATCACAAACCTTAACACCATATTCTTACTAAAGCATAATTACTCGTCAACATAACTCACATATGACATCATCATATCTCAAAACTATTACTAAGAATCAAGTTTATTTTGTCCAATGATCTTCTGAAAGTTTTTATCCATCGTAAGATAACCCAAAACTTAGGCATCCCCAAGCTTAGGCTCTTCCATCCTTCCTTCATCCATCGTAAGATAACCCAAAACTTGAAAACTTCAATCACACAGAACTCAACAAAACCTTCGTGAGATCTATTAGTATAAGAAAAATAAATCACTACTATAATTACTGTATTAAACCAATTCATATTTTGTTCTTGAATTATACCTATCGTATTCCATATTTTCTATGGCAAAAACTCATCAAAGAAAACCATAGAGCCATCAAAATAAGCACACAACACAAAGAAAACAGAATCTGTCAAAACAGAAAAGTCTATAGTAATCTGATTTGTTCGAATACTTCTATAACTCAAAATATTCTACTAAATTAGGAAGTCCTATTTAATTTGTTTATCAATCTTACGTAAAACAAATTAGATCAAAATCATGTTTCTATGATTTACTAAAATTGTTTTCGTGAGCGCATAAGTTTCTGATTTTTTCAGCAAGATCAAACAACTATCACCCAAGAAGATCCTAAAGGCTTTACTTAGCACAAACACTAATTAAAACACAAAAAACACAATAATAAAAGTAGCATACTTTTGTAAAAACATAAGAACATAAAGAAAAAGTCAAAAATAAATTTTATTCATTGGGTTGCCTCCCAACAAGCGCTATTGTTTTACGCCCTTAGATAGGCATAAAGCAAAGATCTAAGTTTTGTCATCTTTGTTCTGAGATCCATAAGATGCCCTCATGATTGATTCATATGGTGGCCGAATTCTTGTTCTAGGAAAGTGTTCCATACCCTTCCTCAAAGGAAATTGGAACTTAATACTGCCTTCTTTCATATCAATCACGACACCGATAGTGCGTAAAAACGGTCTACCAAGAATAATTGGACAAGACAGATTGCATCAGTATCAAGAACAATAAAAATCTATGGGCACATAATTCCTATTTGCACTAATAAGAACATCATTAATTCTTCCCATAGGCTTTTTAATAGTAGAATCTGCCAAGTGCAAATTTAAAGAACATGATTCAATATCGGTAAGACCAAGCACATCACATAAAGATTTCGGAATTGTAGAAACACTAGCACCCAAGTCACACAAAGAAAAACACTTATAATTTTTAATCTTGAATTTGATAGTAGGTTCCCATTCATCATTCAATTTTCTAGGAATTGATACTTCTAATTCCAACTTTTCTTCAAAAGCTTTCATCATAGCATCAACAATATGTTTAGTAAAAGCTTTATTTTGTTCATAAGCATGGGGTGAATTTATCATGGATTGCAACAAATAAATACAATCAATCAAAGAGAAACTATCATAATTAAAGTCTTTGTAATCCAAAAGAGTGGGCACATCACTAGTTCAAGTTTTGACCTCTCCAAACCCACTTTCATCAATTTTCTCAACAACCTTTTCACCCTCCGAAATATTGGGACGCCTTCTACCTAAAGTTGATTCTTCTCCAGTCCCTTTTTCATCAATCTTAACTTTACTAAACAAGGAATCAATAGAAGAAACACCAATCATTTTAAGATTGATGTCTACTACGCAACTTTATTCTTGTAGAAACGTGTTGGGCCTCCAAGCGCAAAGTTTTGTAGGACAGTAGCAATTTTCCCTCAAGTGGATGACCTAAGGTTTATCAATCCGTGAGAGGTGTATGATGAAGATTGTCTCTCTCAAATGACCCTGCAACCAAATACAAGAAATCTCTTGTGTCTCCAACACACCCAATACAATGGTAAATTGTATAGGTGCATTAGTTCGGCAAAGTGTAATATGGATGCTAGAAATATATTTTTATAATCTGAATAAATAAAAACAGCAAGGTAGCAAATAACAAAAGTGAGCACAAACGATATTGCAATGATTGAAAATGAGGCATAGGGTCCGTACTTTCGCTAGTGCAATCTCTCAAAAATGCTAACATAGTTGGATCATATAACCATCCCTCAACGTGCAACGAAGAATCACTCCAAAGTTCCTATCTAGCGGAGAACATAAGAAGAAATTGTTTGTAGGGTACGAAACCACCTCAAAGCTATTCTTTCCATTCGATCTATCCTAGAGTTCGTACTAAAATAACAGAAGTTATTCTTTCTGATCGATCTAATCAAGAGTACGACTAAAACAACACCAAATAATTTCAGATTCATATTACTGAGTCCAACACAAAGAACTTCAAGGAGTGCCCCAAGATTTCTACCAGAGAAACAAAGACAATAACATGCATCAACCCCTATGCATAGATTACCCCAATGTCACCGCGGGAATCCGCAAGTTGAATGCCAAAATACATATCAAGTGAATCAATACGATACCCCATTGTCACCACGAGTATTCAATTGCAAGACATATATCAAGTGTTCTCAAATCCATTAAAGTATTCAATCCGATAACAACGAAATCTCAAAGGGAAAACTCAATTCATCACAAGAAGAGTATAGAGGGTAGAAACATCATATGATCCATCTATGTTAACAAAGCCGATGATATATCAAGATCGTGACATCTCAAGACCACGAGAGAGAGAGAGATTAAACACATAGCTACTGGTACAAACCCTCAGCCCCGAGGGTTGATTACTCCCTCCTCATTGTGGTGGCCGCCGGGATGATGAAGATGGCCACCAGTGATGATCTCCCCCTCTGACAAGGTGCCGGAACGGGCTCCCGATTAGTTTTCGGTGGCTACAGAGGCTTGCGGTGGCGGAACTTCCTATCTAGGGCTACCCTGAAGGGTTTCGGAATATTTGGGAATTTATAGTGCAAAGAGGGGGTGCGGAAGGCCACCAAGGTGGGCACAGCCCACCTGGGCGCGCCAGGGGGCCCTGGCGTGCCCTGGTGGGTTGTGCCCCCCTCGGGGTACACCCAGGTGCAGCTCTGGCCCATTGGGTTCCTTCT
The DNA here is from genome assembly GCA_022496015.1 of Hordeum marinum. Classification (NCBI taxonomy): domain Eukaryota; kingdom Viridiplantae; phylum Streptophyta; class Magnoliopsida; order Poales; family Poaceae; genus Hordeum; species Hordeum marinum. The sequence continues at coordinate 424,286,694 of CM039678.1, read as the reverse complement.
GGTCCAACAAAAATCTCCAAAAAGTTTCATGGTGTTTGGACTCCGTTTGATATTTATTTCCTGCGATGTAAAAAACAAGCAAAAAACAACAACTGGCACTGGGCACTGGGTCAATAGGTTAGTCCCAAAAAATGATATAAAGTTGCTATAAAATGATTGTAAAACATCCAAGAATGATAAAATAAGAGCATGAATACTTCATAAATTATAGATACGTTGGAGACGTATCAGCATCCCCAAGCTTAATTCCTACTCGTCCTCGAGTAGGTAAATGATAAAAGAAATAATTTATGAAGTGTGAATGCTAGCAAAGTGCATAAGTTTGATGAATGATAATTTCAATCACTTTTCCTAGAAGCATAATAGCAATTATTTCTTATAAATCTTCTCATGTTAAAGTAGCAACCAATTCACATGTGGAGGTTCAAACCATGAATTCTCTTGAAACTCAACAACCTATGTTCTCAGTCACCAAGCAATTGCAATTCAACTTATTCAACAGAGTTTAAGTAAGAGCTCCACATACTCAACCATCATATAGTCTTTTATGATTGCTAAAACTCACCGCATACGCATGAGCAAAATGTTTCAACCAGACACATAGAAAGATAGGGGCTTATTGTTTTTCCTCCCAACGTATTCACCTCAAGGGTGATATTAACAATAATAACTCATGCTACCCATATTCAATTGGACATATGTGCCTAGATCTTTCCTCACCACATGATGCTTGCCAAAGGAGAAAAATAAAAAGGAATAGAGAGAAAACTTTGACTCTTGCATAAAAGTAAATACTGAAAAGTAAAAGATAGGCCCTTCACATAGGGAAGCAGAGGTTTCCATCCGCTTATTTGTTTCTATGCTCAACCCCTTAGTGCAAAAGAACGTCATGTTATATTGCCCCTTATGATAGCAACCTTTATTATGTAGTCCGTCGCTTTTATTACTTTGCCATCACAAGTTCGTACAATGCTCAATTTTCTCTTACACTAAATTATCTAACACTTTTATAAGCAATTTTTATTGCCTTATTGCACCGATGACAACTTAATTGAAGGATCTTGCTCAATCCTTATGTAGGTATGGTGGACTCTCGAAAATAGGATTTGGGTTTAAGGGTTTTCGGATGCACAAGTAGTATCTCTACTTGGTGCGGAATTTTTGGCTAGCAAAGATGGGGGGCAAGCACCACATGTTGAAGGATCTATGACAATATAACTTCTATGTGAATATGAACAAACATAAATCATTACATTGTCTTCCTTGTCCAACGTCAACAATTTTGGCATATAATATTTTGATGGGGGCTCACAATCACAAAATATTTCCAGGATACTGTATATGTATGTGAAAGTTCTCTTCCTTATACTAATTATTCGTGAATTGCTTGTATGACCAATATTGTGATTGTCAAGCCTCAAAATATTTCACTTTCTAAACCCAATGTGAAGCTACCACTAGGCGTGATATGGTTTCAACTTCATGACATTCAATGTATTCAACAATTTACTCACAGGATATAAGTGAAGCACAAGAGTAAATGACATAGAAAAGAGCTTCGTTGACGAGATGTGAATGCCGCCTACTTAGCCTCCCTGGCAATTACTTGAGGATGCTATTTTATTTAAAACTTTAAGATATAATTATTTTATTAACACATCAAGAAAAAAATAACATTTCAAGAATAGCACACATCATGTGAAGAAGCAAAACCTTAGGATCAACCGATGCTAATCGATAATTGTTGATGAAGAAAGGTGGGACGCCTACTGGGGCATCCCCAAGCTTAGATGCTTGATACTTCTTGAAATATTATCTTGGGATGCCTTGAGCATCCCCAATATTTAACTTTTGTGTCTCCTTAATTCCTCTCATATCACGGTTTACCTAATACTGATAACTTCATCCACACAAAACTCAACAAGAACTCGTGAGATAAGTTAGTATAAACTAATGAAAAAACCTTATCATTCCCTAATCTAGAAAACCACTAAAATTATTATTCAACATTTCATACTAATGCCTCTGCATATTTAATACTCCTATCCTCAAATAGAATCACTAAACAAGCAAACATATGCAAACAATGCAAACATAACAGCAATCTACCAAAACAGTACAGTCTGTAAAGAATGCAAGAGTATCCATACTTATTCAACTTTAGAAATTCTGAAAATTTAACACACTTTAGAAAATTTATCATAGATTATCTTTAAAAAAGTTTCAACAATTTATCACATTCTGACTTTTCTAGGGAATTTTTGCAACAGTGATAAACTTTCTGTTTTCAAACAGCAACATGTAGACTTGCAAAATAAGTATGGTAAAGGCTATCCTTGAAATTTTTATTGAAAATAAAGAGGAAAAACATTATTATAAATAACATAAAGCAAATCCTAGTAAAGTAAAATGATGCTCCAAGCAAAACACATATTATGTGAAGAATGAAAATATAGCTCCAAGTGAGGTTACCGATAATGTTGGAGACGAAAGAGGGGATGCCTTCCGGGGCATCCCCAGGCTTAGTTGCTTGGATATTCCTTTAATGTTACCTTGGTGGTGCCTTGGGCATCCCCAAGCTTAGGTCCTTGTCCCTCCTTATTCTACTCATAGCGATATCTCACCCGAAATTTGACAACTTCAATCACACAAAACTTAACGGAACTTCGTGGGATGAGTTAGTATGATAAAGAGCAAACCATTCACTTTGGTACTGTCAAGACAAGATCCATAATTGTTATCACACAATGAATACTGTAGCATATTATTTACACAATTTATATTTAGTAATATAAGCCATAGAAACTAGATAACAAGCAAACTATGCATTGAAAACAGAATCTGTGAAAAACAGAACAGTCTGTAAAGATCTGAATTGTTCTCATACTTCTACAACTCTAAAAATTCTGACAATTAGGAAAGCATAGGTAATTTATGCATCAATCATCTGTAAAAATATCAGGTAAAAATCATGTTCCAGTGAATTATAGAAATTCCTGGACTAGGTGCAAAAGTTTATGTTTTTGGACAGAATCAAGTCAACTATCATCCACACTATCCAAAAGGCTTTACTTGGCACTTTATTAAAAAAAACTATAAAACATGATTACCACAGTAGCCTAATCATGTGAACACACAAAAACAGTAGGTAAAAGTGTTGGGTTGTCTCCCAACAAGCGCTTTTCTTTAATGCCTTTTAGCTAGGCATGATGATTTCAATGATGCTCGCATAAAAGAAAAGAATTGAAACATGAAGAGAGCATCATGAAACACATGTCAAGAACATTTAAGTTTAACCCACTTCCTATTCATTGGGATTTTGTGAGCCAGAAACCCATGAAATAAAGAACCAACTAGCATAGGAAGGCAAAACAAGTACAACTTCAAAACAATCAACACATAGAGAAGAAACTTGATATTATTGAGATATGTAAGAGCATAAGTTCCTCTCTCATAATAATTTTCAAAGGTATCATGAATGAATTCAACATAACTATCACATACAACAATCTTTTCATGATGCACAAGCACAGAAAATTTATTACTCTTTATGGCATACATGTCATCATAATAATCATCATATATAGCAACTTTATTGTCATAGTCAATTTAAACCTCTTCCAAAATAGTGGATGTATCACTAAATAAATTCATGACCTCTCAAAATCCACTTTCATCAATATTGTAATAAGATTCAACATCCACCAAAATAGTTGGATCACTACTACCTAGAGTTGACACTCTTCCAAACCCACTTTCATCATTGTAATCATCATAAATAGGAGGCGTGCTATCATCATAATAAATTTTCTTATCGAAAGTAGAAGGAATCAAAGGATCATATTCATTAAGCAAATCATCCCCAAGCTTAGGACAATCATTATTTCCAGCAAATAAATCTTCAAACATATCATACTCATTAAACATAGCATCCCCAAGCTTGTGGTTTTGCATATCATCACAATCATTCTTATCAATAGCATGAATGGCACCAATAGTATAGCAAACATTATTATCATATTCTTCCAAGAAAGTGCTAAAAAGATTCTCAAGATCATAAGGGACATCATTGCCTTCCCAATCATAATCATTACAACAAGTATTAGGTATCACAAAATCATACTCAATATCATCATCCTCCATCAACATATTTGATTCACTTTCATGAGGCACAATGGTGATAGGAGCAACATTATCTGGGAGAGTTACCTTTTTACCTCTATTCTTTCTTATTTTCTTCTTCACCACATCATGTGTGGTTTTAATTAATTTTTTAAAACTTCTTGTTGAACAAATTGATTGGATAGGAAGCTCCTCCTCGTTACCTGATTCATCATAATAAACACTAGGAGGGTATTGGGAAATATTTTCCCTTTCATTAGTACTCTCTTCGTATTCTATTTGTTTTCTTCTCTTTAGATAGTTGGCAATATAAGGATTCTCAAGGCAATTTACCGCACAAAACATATAAATTTCCTCTAGATCAAAATTAAGAAATCTCTCGGGATTTGGAAAACCCTTAGTTATACGTTTCATTTCTTCATACCCGAAAAGAAGACTAAGCTCTTTATGATGCTCAAGGGTAATCAAGTTGTCACAATTTTTGGACATGATTTGATCATGAAATAATTTGCATTGGAGATTTAAATGACCACGTTCATTGCAAAGTTCACAAGGATGGCAAAAGGAATTACATCTTTCAGCACAATCATCTAGCCTCTCTTGCAACTTTTTTGTTTCTAAATATCTATGCTTCTTGCAAAATATATCTTCCCTTTTTGGTGTGCATTTGCACTCCCAATTCACTCCGCAAAAATTGACATGCTTATAAGAAACATTTTTATCATGACTTGTGCAATCATCATTAACATTTTGGATAATCAAAGAATTCATACTAACAACATTGTAATCATGCTCATCATTCAAATATTTTGTGCCAAACATTTTATTAACTTCTTCTTCTAACAATTGAGCACAATTTTCCGATCCATCATTTTCAAGAAAGATATTATAAAGATGATCAATAATATTATGCAACCTCAATTCCATTTTTTTGTAGTTTTCTTTAATAAACCAAACTAGTGATAAAATAAGAAACTAAAAGATTCGATTGCAAGATCTAAAGATATACCTTCATCCACTCACCTCCCCGGCAATGGCGTTGGAAAAGAGCTTGATGTCTACTATGCAACTTTATTCTTGTAGACACGTGTTGGGCCTCCAAGCGCAGAGTTTCATAGGACAGTAGCAATTTCCCCTCAAGTGCATGACCTAAGGTTTATCAATCCGTGAGAGGTGTAGGATGAAGATGGTCTCTCTCGAACGACCCTGCAACCAAATACAAGAAATCTCTTGTGTCCCCAACACACCCAATACAGTGGCAAATTGTATAGGCGCACTAGTTCGGCAAAGTGTAATATGGATGGTAGAAATATATTTTTATAATCTGAATAAATAAAATAGCAAGGTAGCAAATAAAATAGTGAATGCAGACGATATTGCAATGATTGAAAATGAGGCCTAGGGTCCGTACTTTCGCTAGTGCAATCTCTCAACAATGCTAACATAGTTGGATCATATAACCATCCCTCAACGTGCAACGAAGAATCACTCCAAAGTTCCTATCTAGTGGAGAACATAAGAAGAAATTGTTTGTAGGGTACGAAACCACCTCAAAGCTATTCTTTCCGTTCGATCTATCCTAGAGTTCATACTAAAATAACAGAAGTTATTCTTTCTGATCGATCTAATCAAGGGTTCGTACTAAAACAACACCAAATAATTTCAGATTCATAATACTCAATCCAACACAAAGAACTTCAAGGAGTGCCCCAAGATTTCTATCGGAGAAACAAAGACAATAACGTGCATCAACCCCTATGCATAGATTACCCCAATGTCACCGCGGGAATCCGCAAGTTGAATGCCAAAATACATATCAAGTGAATCAATACGATACCCCATCGTCACCACGAGTATTCAATTGCAAGACATATATCAAGTGTTCTCAAACTCATTAAAGTATTCAACCCGATAACAACGAAATCTCAAAGGGAAAACTCAATTCATCACAAGAAGAGTATAGAGGGGAGAAACATCATATGATCCATCTATGTTAACAAAGCCGATGATATATCAAGATCGTGACATCTCAAGACCACGAGAGTGAGACAGAGATTAAACACATAGCTACTGGTACAAACCCTCAGCCCCGAGGGTTGATTACTCCCTCCGCATCGTGGTGGCCATCGGGATGATGAAGATGGCCACCAGTGATGATCTCCCCCTCCGACAAGGTGCCGGAACGGGATCCCGATTGGTTTTCGGTGGCTACAGAGGCTTACGGCGGCGGAACTTCCAATCTAGGGATACCTCGAAGGGTTTCGGAATTTTTGGGAATTTATAGTGCAAAGAGGGGGTGCGGGAGGCCACTGAGGTGGGCACAACCCACCTAGGCGCGCCAGGGGGGCCTGGCACACCATAGTGGGTTGTGCCCCCCTCAGGGCATCCCCAGGTGCAGCTTTGGCTCATTGGGTTCCTTTTGGTCCAAAAAAGATCTCCAAAAAGTTTCATGGTGTTTGGACTCCGTTTGATATTGATTTCCTACGATGTAAAAAACAAGCAAAAATCAGCAACTGGCACTAGGCACTGGGTCAATAGGTTAGTCCCAAAAAATGATATAAAGTTGCTATAAAATTATGGTAAACATCCAAGAATGATAAAATAACAGCATGAATACTTCATAAATTATAGATACGTTGGAGACGTATCAAAGATCTTCATCACTTTTATCTTCCAATGAGATTGGTTTAGCAGCCATTTGATTTACCAAGGTAGCTTGTGCATCAGATATTTATCCCAACAAACTTTTAGCAAAGCCATACTTAGATTGAAGATTGCAAACTTCTCTACTAATATCATCAAGTTGTTTTGTAATAGCATCTAGCACAACGGAGTGTTCCTTAAGTTCTTCATTAAAATACTTACTATGCTCAAATTGTGTAGTCATATATTCCTTAGTACTATTTTCAATTTCAAGCAAAATATTTGGGTAAGGAACATCATAACATTTCCTTTGAGGCGTCATGACTACGCAAACAAGAATGCACACAAAAACATATCCGGCAAGAAAACGGCGAACGGAAAAAGAGAGGCGAATAAAACGACAAATTTTTGTGAAGTGGGGGAGAGGAAAACGAGAGGAAAATGGCAAATAATGTAAATTGCAAGGAGATGAGATTTGTTATTAGGAACCTGGTATATGTTGAAGATCCTCCCCGGCAACGGTGCCATACATTCCTTTTGATGTCGCTTGAAGCTACGTCGGTATTCCCCAAAGAGGAAGGGGTGATGCAGCACAGAGGCGGTAGGTATTTCCCTTGGATATGAAATCAAGGTTATCGAACCAGTAGGAGAACCAAGCAACACAACATAAACAGCCCTTGCACACACATAATAAATCCTCGCGACCCAATGTGTTAAAGGTGTTGTCAATTCCTTTCAGGATACGGCGCCAGAAAGGCACATGGCCAGGAGAAAGATTTGTAGTAATTTGATAGATAGATCGCAAATAAAATAAATAGAAATAAAATGTAGTAAGGTATTTTTGTATGTTTTGTTTAATAGATCTGAAAATAAAAGCAAAGGAAAAGTAGATCGCAAAGGCAAATATATGAGTAGAAAGACCCGGGGGCCGTAGGTTTCACTAGTGGCTTCTCTCGAGAAAAAATAGCAAACGGCGGGTGAACAAATTACTGTTGGGAAATTGATAGAACTTAAAATACTCATGACGATACCCAAGCAATGATCATTACATAGGCATCATGTCCAAGATTAGTAGACCGGCTCCTGCGTGCATCTACTACTATTACTCAACACATCGACCGCTATCCAGCATGCATCTAGTGTATTAAGTTCATGGAGAAATGGAGTAATGCAATAAGAACGATGACATGATGTAGACAAGATCTATCTATGTAGAGATAGACCCCATTGTTTTATCCTTAGTAGCAACGATACATATGTGTCGTTTTCCTTTCTGTCACTGGGATCAAGCACCGTAAGATCGAACCCACTACAAAGCACCTCTTCCTATTGCAAGATAAATAGATCAAGTTGGCCAAACAAAACCCAATTACTGGAGAAGAAATACGAGGCTATAAGCAATCATGCATTAACGAGATCAAAGAAACTCAAATAACTTTCATGGATATAAAAAGATAGATCTGATCATAAACTCAAAGTTCATCGATCCCAACAAACACATCGCAAAAGCGTTACATCATATGGATCTCCAAGAGACCATTGTATTGAGAATTCAGTGAGAGAGAGAAAGCCATCTAGCTACTAACTATGGACCCGAAGGTATACAAAGAACTACTCACGCATCATCGGAGAGGCACCAATGGAGGTGGTGAACCCCATCCGAGATGGTGTCTAGATTGGATCTGGTGGTTCTAGACTCTGCTGGATGAATATTTCGTCTGTCTCCCTAGGGTTTCTGGAATATTGGGATATTTGTAGAGCAAAGAGGCGGTCCGGGGGGCACCCGAGGTGGGCACCACCCACCAGGGCACGCCTGGGCCTCCTGACATGCCCTGGTGGGTTGTGCGCCCCTCGGGGCACCCCCCAGGCGTAGCCAGGGCCCGTTGTGTTCCTTCTGGCCCATAAAAATCATCGTGAAGTTTCGTGGCATTTGGACTTCGTCTGGTATTGATTTTTTGAGATGTAAAAACACATGGAAAATACAGCAACTGGCACTTGGCACTATGTCAATAGGTTAGTACCAAAAAATGATATAAAATGATTATAAAACATCCAAGATTGATAATATAACAGCATGGAACAATCGAATTATAGATACATTGGAGACATATCAGTGCGTCATGCATTACGGCTTAGAATTGAGGCTCGAAAACGTTTTTGAATGTCACGGTGTCACGGAACATATGAGATGTTCTAAGAGATGAAATTGGGATCTTAGGCTCGTGCCTGTGTTGTGAGATATGAGATCTCCAACAAGATTCTTTTCTTGCAAGATGAAGGAGAGTAGCTCAATCATTGATCATGTGCTCAGATTGTCTGGGTACTACAATCGCTTAAATCGAGTGGGAGTTGATCTTCTAGATAAGATAGTGATTGATATAATTCTCCAAGTTACTATCACTAAGCTACTAGAGCTTCGTGATGAACTATGAAATGCCGGGGATGGAAATAAGGATCCCTGAGCTATTCGCGATGTTTGACACCGCGAAGGTAGAAATCAAGAAGGAGCATCAAGTGTTGATGGTTAGTAAAACCACTAGTTTCGAAAAGGGAAATGGTAAGGAGGGAAATTTCATGGATGGCAAGTTAGTTGCTGCTCCAGTGAAGTAACCCAAAGTTGAACCCAAATCCGAGGCTAAGTGCTTCTGCTATGAGGAGAGTGGTCACTGAAACAGAACAACCCTAGATACTTGGTAGTTAAGAAGGTTGGCAATGTCGACAGAAGTATATTTGATATACGTGTTATTGATGTGTACCTTGCTAGCACTCCTAGTAGCACCTGGGTATTGGATACTGGTTCGGTTGCTAAATCTTAGTAACTCGAAATAAAAGCTACGGAATAAACGGAGGCTAGCTAAGGGCGAGGTGACGATGTGTGTTGGAAGTGTTTCCAAGGTTGATGTGATCACCATTGCACACTCTCTCTACCTTCGGGATTAGTGATAAACCTAAATAAATGTCATTTGGTGTTTGCATTGAGCATGAACAGGATTAGATCATCTTTATTGCAACACGGTTATTCATTTAAGTTGGAGAATAATGGTTATTCTGTTTACATGAATAATACCATCAATGGTCATGCACCCAATGAGAATGGTTTGTTGAATCTTGATCGTAGTAATACACATGTTCATAACATTGATGCCAAAAGAAACAAAGTTAATAATGATAGTACCACATAATTGTGGCACTGCTACTAAATGTCATATTGGTATAAATCGCATGAAGAAACTCCATGCTGATGGATCTTTGGACTCATTCAATTTCTAATCGGTTGAGACATGCGGACCATGCCTCATGGGCAAGATGACTAAAGACCCTATTTTCGGCATGATGGAGCGGGCTAGTAACTTATTGGAAATAATAAATATCTATGTATGCAGTAATGAGTGTTGTAGTGTGCAGTGGATATCGTTATTTTCTTACCTTCACTGATGATTTGAGTATATATGAGTATATTTACTTAGTGAAACACAAGTCTGAAATGTTTTAAAAGTTCCAACGAATTTAGAGTGAAGTTTAAGATCATCATGACAAGAAGATAAAAATGTCTATGATATGATCGTGGAGGTGAATATCTGAGTTATGAGTTTGGCATACAACTTTAGACAATGTGAAAGTTGTTTGACAACTCACTCCACCTGGAACACCATAGTGTGATGGTGTGTCCGAACGTCATAGTCGTGCTCTATTGGATATGGTGCATACTATGATGTCTCTTATCGTTTTGCCACTATCGTTTTGGGGTAATGCATTAGAGACAACTAGATTCACTTTAAATAGGGCACCATCTAAATCCGTTGAGATGACACCGTATGAATTATGGTTTGATAGAAACCTAAGTTGTCATTTCTTAATGTTTGGGGCTGCGACACTTATGTGAAAAAGGTTTCCACCTAATGAGCTCGAAACCAAAGCGGACAAATGCATCTTCATAGAATACCCTAACATAACAGTTGGGTAAACCTTTTATCTCAGATCCAAGCACAAAGTGTTTGTTGCTAAAACGGGTCCTTTCTCGAGAAAGAGTTTCTCGCAAAAGAATTGAGTGGGAGGAAGATAGAACTTGGTGAGGTTGTTGAACCTTTGTTTCAATCAAAGAGTAGCGTAGCGCATAAAGATATTTCTGTGGAGCATACATTAGTTGAAGAGGAAGTTAATGATGATGATCATGAAGCTTCGGATTAAGTTACTATCAAACCTCGTAGGTCAACAAGGACGCATACTACTCCTGAGTGGTACGACAACCCTGTCTTAGAGGTCATGTTGTTGGATAACGATGAACCTACGAGCTATGGAGAGGCGATGATGGGCCCGAATTCCAACAAATGGTTAGAGGCCATGAAATCCAAGAAAGGATCCATGTATGAAAACCAAGTATAGACTTTGGTAGACTTGCCCGTTGGACGATAGGTCATTGAGTAAAAATGGACCTTTAAGATGAAGACAGACGTTGATGGTGAAAGTCACCATTTATAAAGCTCGACTTGTCGCAAAGGAGTTTTCGCCAAGTTCAAGGAGTTGACTGCGATGAGACTTTCTCACCCGTAGCGATGCTAAAGTCTGTTGGAATTATGTTAACAGTTGCTGCATTTTTTCAATTATGAACTCTGGTAGATGGATGTTAAAACATCGTTTCCTTCCTTGAGGAAAGGTTGTATGAGATACAACTAGAAGATTTTGTCAGTTCTAAGGATGCTAAAAGGTGTGCAAGATACAGTGATCCTTCTATGGACTGGAGCAAGCATCTTGGAGTTGGAATATATGCTTTGATGAGGTGTTCAAAGTTTTTGAGTCTATACAAAGTTTATGAGAAACTTGTATTTACAATAAAGTGAGTGGGAGCACTATAGAATTTGTGATAAGCATATGTGGATGACATATTGTTGATCGGAAATGATGTAGAATTTTTGGAAAGCATATAGGGTTGCTTGAAAAGAGTTCTTCAAAGGAAGACCTGGATAAAGGTACTTAATTGTTGGGCATCGAGATCTATAGAGATAGATCAAGACGCCTGATGAGACTTTCAATGAGTACATACCTTGACAAGATTTTGAAAGAGTTCAAAATGGATTGGTCAAAGAAAGAGTTCTTGCCTGATTTGTAAGGTGTGAATTTGAGTGAGACTCAAAGCTCGACCACAGCAGACAAAAGAGAAATGATGAAGGTCATCCCCTATGCCTTAGCCATAGGGTCTATATTATGCCATGTTGTGTACCGCACCTAGTGTGTGCCTTGCCATGAGTATCAAGGGGTACAAGAGTGACCAGGAGTGGATCCCTGGACAGTGGTCAAAATTATCCTTAGTAAATAGAGGACTAAGGAGATGTTTCTCGATTATGGAGGTGATAAAGAGTTCATCGTAAAGACTTATGTCGATGCAAGCTTTAACACTGATTTGAATGACTCTTAGTAGCAATCTGGATACGTATAGTGGACTAGCCATTTGGAATAGCTCCAAATGGAGCGTGGTAGCAGTGTTTACAGTATGACATAGAGATTTGCAAAGTACACACAGATCTGAATGTCGTAGACCCGTTGACTAAAACCTCTTTCACATGCAAAACATGATCGAACCCCAGAACTCATTGGGTGTGAGAGTCATAACAAATCACATAGCGATGTGAGCTAGATTATTGACTCTAGTGGAAGTGGGAGACTATTGGAAATATGCCCTAGAGGCAATAATAAATTAGTTATTATCGTATTTCCTTGTTCATGATAATCATTTATTTTCCATGCTAGAATTGTATTGATCGGAAACTCAGATACATGTGTGGATACATAGACAACACAATGTCCCTAGTATGCTTCTAATAGACTAGCTCGTTGATCAAAGATGGTTAAGGTTTCCTAGCCATAGACATGAGATGTCATTTTATAATGGAATCACATCATTAGGAGAATGATGTGATGGACAAGACCCAAACTATAAACATAGCATATGATCGTGTCAGTTTATTGCTACTGTTTTCTTCATGTCAAGTATCTGTTCCTATGAGCATGAGATCATGCAACTCACTGACACCGGAGGAGTAACTTGTGTGTATTAAACATTGCAACATAACTGGGTGACTATAAAGGTGCTCTACAGGTATCTCTGAGGGTGTCTGTTGGGTTGGCATGGATCAAGACTGGGATTTGTTACTCTGTGTGACGGAGAGGTATCTCAGGGCCCACTCGGTAATCCAACATCACTATAAGCCTTGCAAGCAATGTGACTAAAGATTTATCCACATGATCTTGTATTATAGAACGAGTAAAGAGACTTGCCAGTAACGAGATTGAACTAGGTATAGAAATACCGACGATCGAACCTCGGGCAAGTAACATACCGAAGAACAAAGGGAACAACAAACGGGATTGACTGAATCCTTGACATAGAGGTTCAAACGGTAAATATCTTCATTGAATATGTAGGAACCAATATGGGCATCCAGGTACCGCTATTGGTTATTGACCGTAGAGGTGTCTCGGTCATGTCTACATAGCTCTCGAACCCGCAGTGTTTGCACACTTAAGGTTAGGTGACGTTTCAGTAGTACAGAGTTATGTATGGTGGTGATCGAAGGTTTTTAGGAGTCCCGTATGAGATCTCGAACGTCACGAGGAGCTCAGGAATGGACCGGAGGTAAAGATTGATATATAGGAAGTCCTGTTTTGGTCGCCGAAAAAGTTTCGGTCTCATCGGTAGTGTACCGGGAGTGTCGGGAGGGTACCGGGGGACCATCGGGAGGGTTGTCTCGACCCAAGAGATTGCATGGGATGTGGAAGGAGGTAAACCAGCCCCTGGTGGTTTGGCCGAAGCCTCCCCTAAGGTCCCATGCGACTGGGGTGAAAGGAGGAGGCAAAACCCAAGGTGGAAAAGGTTTCCAAGTGGGGGAGGAGTCCTACTAGGAGTAGGATTGGAGTCCAACTCCCTCTCCTCCCCACTTCGGCCGAATCAAAGGGAGCCCTAGCATGCAGACTCCCCTCCCCCTCCTCCTATATATACTAGAGGTTTAGAGGTGAGGGAGAACCCTAATTGCCACGTGCTCCCTCTAGTTCATCTAGATTGGTTTTCCCCTCTAGTCTAGTTCGTCGATGCTCAGTCGAAGCCCTGTCGAAATAGTTCCACCACCATCACCGCCATGTCGTCGCACTACTGGAGAACTCATATACCTCTCCGCTCCCTCTTTCTAGATCAAGAAGGCAAAGAGCGTCATCGAGTTGCATGTGTGCTGAACGCGGATGAGCCGTCCGTTCGGCGCTAGATCGGAAGGACCGTGATCAAGATCGTGAGACGATTCGTGATTTGATCGCGGGACGGATCGTGATGGGATCGTGGGGCAGATCATGGTTGGATCGTGAGATGGATGGTGATGGGATCACGGACGCTCGGCGATTTGGATCGCGAAGACGTTCAACTACATCACCCGCGTTTCTTAACGCTTCCCGCTTAGCGATCTACAAGGGTATGTAGATCCACTCTCCCTCTCGTAGATGCTCATCACCATGGATAGATCTTGCATGTGCACAGGAAAATGTTTGTTTCCCATGCAACGTTCCCCAACAGGTTCTCCATTCGGTGGGGGTGGTGCTTCACCACCGTCGGCTTCCGTTATGGCAGTATCCTCCTTGAGGCCTCTGGATGTGTCATCGCCCCCGACGCCTGGTGGTGACTGGTCCTTGGTGGCGCCATAGGTTTGACTGGATCCCCGTTGTCTACGGTTGGTGGGCTGCCTTGATCCCGGGCCTTTTCATGGTCCGGTGGGGGCCTATTTCACTTAGTGACTTTCCGCCGTTGTCTCGGGCGGGAGTGTCACTTGGTTGTATGGGCCTGGCTAGGCCTTCTTCTGCTGCATTAGTTTCCAGACCATTTGGCCCAGTTATGCAGGGATATTTATGGGTGGGTAGGGGTTTTTGCGACCTGGCTCTAGGGGTTTTCGCTTCCAGATCTGATAATCGTCGTTACCCCTTCCTTATTCGCAAGCTCTTGAGATCCAGACATCTAGCCTCTACCGCGGTCGTTTCTTGAGGTCATCTCCATGGCCAAATCCCGTGGTTCGTCTTCGGAGGCGATCTTCGTCTCAAGCGGTGTCGTGAGGGTACTGCAGAGGTGGCCTCGGATCAGGAGTATGTATGAGGACGCACTCAGATCGAAGCTGGAGGCCAAGCATGAGGTCAGGGCCTAGGTGGAGCGCGAGCATGCGGTCAGGGCCTAGGTGCCGCGCGGGCGTGCGGCCTAGGTGGGAGGGCGAGAGTGGCTCCAATGGGACGAGCATGGATGCATAAACGAGGCTCTTCACTCTTCCACCTTGGCTATTGGGGGGAGGGCTCATCATCGAACCCCTCGGCGGTTGGTTGGGTCTTGGAGGTGGCTGATCCATGGGAGGTGGTGGATTTGGGTGTTGTAGTGCCACCGGTGGCTCCTATATCTGGCACCCCGCACGGTCCGTCGGTGCCCCCTCGACATGACAGGCGCTCGGGCCCTCCTGGATCTGGGGCTGGCAGTCGTTTTGGTGGTGGGGCTGGCAGTGGTAGAGCGATGGTGGCAGGCTGTTTCACCAGGGTGACTATGACTCTTCCTCCTATCCGTCCAAGGCACGCAACTTTGCGTCTTGTGAGTTGAGATTATCTTCTAGTACTAGATAAGATGACATCCTCCCTCCCCCAGGGATCTTCTCCTCCTTCTAGTGGCAGTGGTGTGGCTCCTACCCTTGCCTGCTTTGCTTGTCACCGGATGGGGCACTTCCAATCCATTGCAAGTATCCTCCTTTCCACCTTATTGGTTGGTTCAATGGTCATCTCATGGTGGAATTCAGAGACACATCCAAGGCTCCCTCCTTCAAGCAATTTGGCAATGGTGTAGAGGGATGTGTGTTCTTTGATATCGAGGGGGAGCTGGACATGCCTGTAGTGGCCCCGATCCTCTGGACGGCGGCCATCATCTCCTTCTAGTCCCAAGGTGTCTCCTCTTAGGTGATGGCGGATGAGCTCAAGGAGTGGGGCTTGGGAGGATGGGACTGGCAGGTGCAACAAGTGTCCGAGTCTGAATTTGTGGTGGTGTCCCCATCGAAAGAGAGTCTGAAGATGATGGCTTCGTGCTCGAGTTTTACCCTACCTCCCAACCAAATTTTCGTGTCTATTAAGGCTACAGTGGATGGTGCTCATTCTGTTGGTTCTATGTCTCATGTTTGGGTGCTGCTGGATGAGGTTCCTTTGGGGCTACATAACCCTCATTTCCTGATGGCGCTGGGTGAGCTCCTTGGCAAATCTATTGAGGTCGACGCTTCCTCACATGATCGCCTGTGCCCCGTGAGGATGAAAATCTGGTGTGTGGATCTGGCACATGTTCATGGATCTTTGGTCATCTTCCCTGTCTCATAGGCATACAGGATCCGAATGCATATCGAAGGGCATGCCACACAACAGGCTCGTCCTCCTCCTCCCCCAAGCCTTCTCAAGATGATCCTCATGGGGATGACAACCATGCTGGTGGGTGCAGCAACGTTGGGGGGGGGGACTCAGCGAACCCCTTTACGCCTTCGGAGTGGGTGGGTCTCGGCTCATAGGGCTGGGGCATGTTCAAGTATGGTGACCCGAGTAGGGCGCTGGCACGCTGAAGGCTGATTTGGCGACTCTCTCGGTCTCTGATGCCCTGGTTGGGGAGGCCACGATGCAGGTGGAATCATGCTATAAAGGTTTGGGCATGTCGTCCTCTTCGACGTGCTCCAATGTCCCAACCCGCCTAACCTCTCCCTCTCTATCGGGCATTGTGGATGTGCCACCCTCTCTTGCTCCTAAGGTGGCGAGTCCCTCCTCCAAGAAAAGGAATAAATCCCCGGTGAGGAAATTTTCTAAGAACAGTAGGGTGTCTTAGGGTGCCAGGAAGTTAGTGTGTGGGCTTTGCCGTCGCCTTGAGGAGAATCTAGGTGACACTACGGCTGGGTTATCCACGGCTGATGCGTCGTGTCCTGTGGCTCGGTCTTCCATGGTGTCGTTCGCTCGCTGATTTCCATGAAGAGGAAGAGTCTATGCCAGCATGTCGACGGAGATCCCATTTCTCACAGGGCGGCGCTTAGGGCCTCGGCCATGGATCTGTGTCCCCTAGATAACACTTGTTTGCTCTCCCCTATTCGCTTGGTTCTTCCTAACTTACCTGAAAGTCATCTAGTTTATGTTCTCGATGTTATTGGGGTTTCCTTCGATCTTAATGTTGGCTCTCCCTCCTTTATTTTGTCCCTTTTTCATGCAAATGAGCTTGCCCAAGCGACGATCGCCAAAGCCAAGGAGTCTATAGCAGGGAAGTTATCGACTCCTTTTGTCAATGATAATGCGGAGGCTGGTAGTGGCAAGGCCTCCCTGACCACGGTCAAACGGGTGGAGTCCCAACATGCTAAATCCTGTGTAGCCCCGTGCAAGTCTAGTCTCTACATTAAGAATCTATCATGTAAATGAAGTCGTTATTTTGTAACATTAGAGGTTTTGACGCTAGGGGGCATTGGGACCAGATTCGAGACTTGGTTCGGGACTCCCACATTGACTTGGTTTGAGTAACTGAAACTTTTAAAGGCTCCTTCTCTAACAATGAGGTTTCTTCTATTGCGGGGGTTGGCCGTTGTATGTGGAAATGGATGCCTTCGTCTCGTCATTCTGGTGGGATTTTGATTGGGGCTAGGATGGATCTCTTTGATTTTGTTGCTTTTGAGCATGTAATCTTTTGGGCTATCATGATTGT
Organism: Hordeum marinum; assembly: GCA_022496015.1. Taxonomy (NCBI): domain Eukaryota; kingdom Viridiplantae; phylum Streptophyta; class Magnoliopsida; order Poales; family Poaceae; genus Hordeum; species Hordeum marinum. The sequence goes on along the minus strand of CM039678.1, from coordinate 424,269,209 downwards.
TTTGCATAAGATCCTCAATGTTCTAGGGGAAGTGCTTGAGATTTATGGTGCACCTGGCCATTCTCTCTCTGCTTTGTTTCTTGACGAGTTAACTACCAAGATTGTGTCCTGTAACTAGCCCCTCTTGGTGGGTGGAGATTTCAACTTGTTTAGGGTCATGGGTGACAAGAACAACAACAATTTTTGATGGACCCTGGCCAATGCATTTAATGATTTTATCGACACTTGTGCGCTACGCGAGGTTCCTAGGATGGGGGCTAGGTTTATATGGTCGAACCATTAGTCTAATCCTGTTATACTTGTTCTGGACCAGGCCTTTGTCACCTCGAGGGGGGGTGTTTTGTTTCCCCGTGCTTATTTACCTACCCTGCCCCATGTTGCGTCATACCACTCCCCCTAGTGCTGGATTTGGCAGTCCTTTCTTGTAGTGCGATTAGTAGATTCCAGTTTGATGCTTCTTTGTTGTTAGTATATGGTTCCCGCGAGATACTCACTGAGAAAATCCAAGTTCTTCTATCATCTAGGACTCTCTATTTCAGTCCAATGGACGACCGTCACTACTGTCGGTATCAACTTAGGAAATTATTAAGGGGTTGGGGCCATAATAGGGCCGTGGAGGCCCGTAGGCAGAAAGTTGACTTGTTGGGTCAGGTCTTTGCGCTAGATGTTGAAGCCGACTCCTTTGGCCTTTCTACGACAGGTTAGCAGATGCGACATAACCCGGAAGAGGTTTTGATGCAATTGCATCGTCAGGCGGAGGTTTATTGGCACCAAAGGGGCTCGATCAACTGGAGGCTCAAAGGGGACTCCTTAACTGCCTTTTTTTGTTACTATCGCTAATGAGCATCGCCGTTGTTGTTCCATTAATAGCCTAGTGAGTGATGGGGTGAGTTTTTTGGACCCTCGCACCATCCTTAACAATGTTCAACTGTTCTTCTCCTCCCTCTTGGCGGCTATACCGCCCTCTGGTTTCTTGATTTCCCCTCCTTATGGTCTCAACACTGGAGGGTCTCGGTTGAAGAGAATGATGTCCTCATTACTCCATTGTCCCATAAGGAGATTGAGTTGGTTATTAATTCCATGAACTCTAACTACGCTTCTGGCTTGGATGGTTTCTTGATTCCCTTCTTTAAGAAATTCTATCATGTGTTTGGGCAACTTGGTGTGTGAGGTCATCCAGGGTTTTTGCCTTGGCACTGTTGACATATCCAAAATCAACTATGCTATTCTATATATAATTCCCAAAGTCAAAGGGCATGATTATATCTTGCTTTTTCGTCCTATTCTCCTTATTAATAACTTTGCTAAGTTTCCGGGGAAAGTATTTGCCACCCATCTCTCCCCTCTGGCGCAGCGTGTGCTTAGCCCTACCCAGTCCACTTTTGTCAAGGGGTGGTTTATACTTGATGGTATCCTTTGCATCCATGAGATTGTGCATAATCTGAGAGTTAAATGTTGGGGAACGTTGCATGGGAAACAAAAAATTTCCTACGCACACGCAAGATCTATCCATGGTGATGAGCATCTATGAGAGGGAGAGTGGATCTACATACCCTTGTAGATCGCTAAGCGGGAAGCGTTAAGAAATGCGGTTGGTGTAGTCGAATGTCTTCGCGATCCAAATAGCCGAGTGTCCCGCGATCTCATCACGATCCGTCCCGTGATCCAATCACGATCCGTCCCGCGAACTCATCACGATACGTCCCGCGATCCAATCACGATCCGTCCCGCAAACTCATCACGATCCGTCCCGCAATCTCATCATGATCCGTCCCGCGAACTCATCACGATTCGTCCCGTGATCTCATCATGATTCGTCTCGCGATCTTGATCACGGTCCTTCCGATCTAGCGCCGAACGGACGGCACCTCCGCGTTCAACACACATACAACTCGATGACGATCTCCGCCTTCTTGATCCAGCAAGAGGGAGCGGAGAGGTAGAATAGTTCTCCGGCAGCGTGTCGGTGCTCCGGCGATGGTGGTGGTGCTATTCCGGCAGGGCTTCGCCTAAGCACTGCAGAAATCCGATCTAGAGGAGAAACTATGCACTAGAGGAATGGGTAGCATGTGGCTGAAAATCTTGTGCCAAAACCCTAAAACCCTCTAGTATATATAGGAGGAGAGGAGGAGGAGGCTTGCCTCCCAAGGAGGCAGCCCTTGGGTCGACCGAACCAGGAGGGAGGAGTCCTCCTCCTCCACTCCTAGTAGGATTAGGACTCCTTCCTAATTTAGCCCTTTTTGCCTTTTTCCAACTTTTTCCTTTTGGGCTTTTCTTCCTAGCAGCATGGGCCTCGTGTGGGACTTCCACCAGCCCACTAAGGGCTAGTATTAATCCTCTCACAGCCCATGTAGCCTCTTGGGTCGAAATACCCCTCCCGATAGTCTCCCGGTACACTACCGGCACTCCCGGTACACTACCGATGAGCCCGAAACTTTTCCGGCGACCAAAATAGGACTTCCTATATATCAACCTTTACCTACAGACCATTCCTAAGCTCCTCATGACATCCGAGATCTCATCCGGGACTCCGAAGAACCTTCGGTCACCCCCATGCAAAACTCTATACTACCGAAACGTCACCGAACCTTAAGTGTGCAGACCCTGCGGGTTCGAGAACTATGTAGACATGACCGAGACACCTCTATGGTCAGTAACCAATAGAGGGACCTGGATGCCCATATTGGTTCCTACATATTCTACGAAGATCTTTATCGGTCGAACCTCTATGTCAAGGATTCAGTTAATCCCGTATGATGTTCCCTTTGTTATTCGGTATGTTACTTGCCCAAGATTCGATCATCGGTATCTCTATACCTAGTTCAACCTCGTTATAGGCAAGTCTCTTTACTCGTTCCATAATACAAGATCCCATGACTAAAAATTAGTCACATTGCTTGCAAGGCTTATTGTGACGTTGTATTACCGAGTGGGCCCTGAGATACCTCTCCGTCACACGCAATAACAAATCCCAGTCTTGATCCATGCCAACTCAACAGACACCCTCGGAGATACCTATAGAGCACCTTTATAGTCACCCAGTTACGTTGCGACGTTTAATACACAGAAGGTACTCCTCCGATGTCAGTGAGTTGCATGATCTCATGGTCATAGCAACACATACTTGACATGCAGAAAACAGTGGCAATAAACTGACACGATCATATGCTACGTTTGTAGTTTGGGTCTTGTCAATCACATCATTCTCCTAATGATGTGATCCCGTTATCAAATGACATATCATGTCAATGGCTAGGAAACCTTGAATATCTTTGATCAACGAGCTAGTCTACTAGAGGCATACTAGGGACAAAGTGTTGTCTACTTATCCACACATGTAATGTGTTTCCAATCAATACAATTATAGCATGTGTCGTGGATTTATCACGGCAGATGTCCGGGTGAATGGACTTGGATTCGGGGACATCGCTAATGGGGTGGACTCAAAGGGGTTGATCGGGACGAAAGACACGGATTTACCCAGGTTCGGCCCCTCAAGTCGAGGTAATAGCTTATGTCCTGCTTGTGTTTGTATTGCTTGTGTATCAATTACAAGGAGCTAGAAGCTTGACCTAGTTCTCGATAACCTGTCCTCTAAGTCGCCCCGGGTCTGCCTTTATATAGGAGGTCAGGACCACCGGGTTGTTACAATTGTTAACCGAGTCTTATTGTATGTCCGAGTCTCTCTCTATCTTCTTGTCCAAGTTGTCTTTGAGACGGCTTACACGCCCGGGTCTTCTCCGTCCGGGCCGTCGTACGACCCACACCTTGAGCCGCCTATCTTCCTGGGCCACCAGTCTTACGACTCACCTTTGGGCCGGCTCACGAGCCAGCAACATAACCCGGAGCCTCCAGGGCGGGTCATATCGCGGGGTTATATCCCCTACATTAGGCCTCAGGTTGAATTGAGCTTGCTCACTTCATCCTTCTCTTCTGATTTTGGCGAGTCGCCCGGAAATGACCCGGCGTGACGTCATGAGATCCGCTGACGTATCACTGAATCTTTCATTAAACAGTCATCCCGAGAATCGAGGCATCTGCCTCGGTCAAATGGTGTCGTCGCCTCGATTTTCGTGCCTTCCTCATTCCCTCTTTAAATACGACCCGTGCGGGTCGAAACCTTTCACTCTTCCCGCTCACACCTCTTCTTCTTCTTTCTTTCGCCGCCGCTCCAACATCCTCATCGTTCGGCGCTGTCTTCGCAGCTACACCGACCGGGCCGTTGCATCACCCTGATTCGTACCGGAGACCTTCCGCCTCCGCCGCGACATCTCCGGTGAGTTCTCCTTGTTCTTAGATCGCCCACCACCATAGTAGGGTTTCACCGGGGGCTCCGCCGCCGCCGCTCGGGCTCCGATACCGCCACCGCGAGTATATCTCGACGCCGTTGGCGCCTTTAGATTGCGCTCTCGCCTCGCCGCTGCGCACGGGCCGGCCGCGCGTAATGCGTGGGCCGCGATGGCTTCGGTCCAATTTCTTTTCTTCCGCTGTTCATCGCTAGGTCAGGATTAAAATCCTTTTCTCCGCTTTTGTAGATCCGTAACCATAGTAGTAGTTTGCGGAATCTGTTTTTTAGGACTTAGCCGATTTTCAATCTTCCTTTCCTCTGTTGAGTCGCTAAGCTTCTCCAGCTCTCATCAACCGAGTCTTTCCACATCATCCTTAGAATCCTTAAACCTGTAAGCCGTCATAAATATTTGCTTGCGCTTGACTCATCACGCCCTTTACCTTGCATAGTATTTAAGCCACCAATAAGTCTCGTGCGTCCAACTCATGCAACTGGGCTGGTTCTTGCGTTACGGAGGAGTACTTAGCAGGTTATGTTGAAGCGGGTACTCTCCCTCCCAAAGAGGTCCTCAATTGGCAGGTTCCGGGTAAAGAGACCCGGCCTTCTCCCCAAAAAGGAGAGATAGTAGTCTTCACTGATCACATCGAGCGAGGGTTCGTGCCGCCCGGCCCTAAGTTTTTCCGGGATGTTCTTCATTTTTACAAGCTACATCCTCAAGACTTGGCACCCAACTCCGTCTCAAACATCTGCAACTTCCAAGTTCTCCGTGAAGCTTATCTGCAAACTAAGCCGTCTGTGGGGTTCTTTCGAGAGTTCTTCTATGCCAACCGCCAAACTGAAATGAAGGGTGGTCCGAGTCTGGAGCTGGGCGGCATTTCTATTCAACGCCGCCGAGACATCATCTTTCCTGCCAATCCAATGCCGAGTCACCCAAAGGATTGGAATAAGACGTGGTTCTACTGCCAAGAGACCTCTCCTGAGAAAGAGCACTCGTTGGTGGGTTACCGCCCCTCCCGGCTTAGGACAGACTCAGAGCTTCCCGACCGGCTCTCAGCCTCGGAGCGTGCCAGATACGAGTCGTTCCACGCCAAGATCAAAGCGCTCCTGGCCAACGGTTTAATAGGATTGGATTTGATTCGCTGCTGGATTTCCTAGTGGATCATGCCTTTAAGCCGCAGTGGTCGGCCGAGTATGAAGGCAAATATGACAGCTCGTTGTGCTTCAGCGAGTCAACACGACAGAGGATGATATTACCACTACCATCCGGAGCCTTGTCCATGAAGCCTCCGGCTCATGCAGTGCCATCGGCCTGGCGCCTTTCTGCGTCAATAATCCGGCTCCCGATGTAAGTTAATCTCTTCCCATCCGGCTCTTAGATATAGCTTGTACTTTGTTGATTTGCTATTCATTCTCTGGGTCATTTCTGTAGACCGACTCAGACTTCTGGAAGAAGGAATATGTTGCCCCTCCAAAGAAACCCAGGAAGAAGGGCGCGACCAAGAGGGCTAAAAAAGATGCCCCGCAAGAGAATTTGTTTGACCCGCCACCATCATCCAGCTCAGAGGTAATACTTTAATTTCTTTGCTTGATCTTTTAACTTCCTTCTTTATTAATTCTTGTTTTACTCGCAGGAAGAAGTGGAAACCAGCCGCGCCAATGCTCCTGAGGTAAATTATGCTTCTTCCGGCTCAGAATGTTTCGTCCCCCGAAAGCCGCGGCGGGTTATCAGAAAAGTTCCTCTTTCTCACCCTCTTGCTTACCTGGCTCCCGATTTTCTCTTGAAAAAGCAACAGCAGGCCGAGCGTCGACAGACTCGAAGCACCGGCTCTACTGAGCTTGTGTCCGGGTTACCAAATTCTCCGGCTCCAAAGAAACGCCCTGCAGAGGTTTATGTCTCTACTTTTCCTTTAACTTTCCTTTGTAAACTTGACACTTTCTCATCTATCTGTTTTATTCTTTTTAGAAATCCCCTTCCTCCGGCGACTCTTCGGCGTCAGTTCTACCACCGCCCAAGATCAATCCGCTGTAAGCATTCCTTACTATGATATCCGGACATCCGGCTCTTAATATGATAGCAACATCTTCGACTGCTGATCCTTCTATTTTGCAGTGCTCAAGCCAAGCGTCGCAAGACCAACAAGCCCTCCCCTGGCCCTATTATCCAAGAGCCAGAGCTCGAACAACCGGAGGAGGTTGAAGCAGAAGAAAATCCACCAGTTGCCTCCACAGAACCAGCTGCTGTCGATGTCATCATGGAGAGCCCTCCAAGGGCTCCTTCAAAACTGGTGACTCCTGCCAAGACCCCTGCAACTCCAGATGTTGTTATCACCGGATCTAGTCATCAAACTCCTCCGGCTCATGTGCTGACCAAGCATATAGAGCCGGCCGAGGCCTCGAAGAAGCTGAACTTTGACTCTTCGTACGAGAAGATGACAGCCGAGGAGCTCCATGCCGGGTATATAAACCGGGTTACCACCAGCCAGGATCTGGAACTTCGGCTGGTCTCTTTAATGAAGACAAAATACGAGGTACTCTTCTTGTTGCCATACCCTTACTTAGTCCCCAAGGGCCGGTTCAATGTACTCAATCGTTGAACCGGGTCTTTGTTTAACTTTCTGTTAGAAAAAATTCATAGCCATTGTCCCCTAGAGTCGGCTTAATTCGCCATAATTGAGTCGGATCTTCCTTAGATAACTTAAACCGCCAGTCATAGCCCCCAAGGGCCGGCTCAAGCTTGATAAAGTTGAGTCGGATCTTTAGTGTAGATATCTTGAAGAATCGCCTGCAGCCCCCAAGGGCCGACTCAAAACTTAACAAAGTTTGAGTTGGGGCTTCCATTAGAAGTAAAGTGAAGAGCCATAGTGTAGCCCCCAAGTTCCGGATTAACTTTGAAGAATATGAACCGGAACTACATTGCATACTCAAAGATCAAACGTACATTAGCCCCGAAGTGTCAAATATATTGCTTGCAATCTATTTGAGACTTGCATAATCTTTGCTGTCAACACTCATCATTTGATATCACCTTTCCTTCGGCGGCTTATCCTGTATTTTGATGTTTTGCAGGAAACTTTAAGCAAAGCCGGGTCTCAATTGGCGGATCTGAAGGCCAACTTGGCGGCTCAGCAAGAAGCCCGAAGCATTTGCTGATGAAAAGTGTCGGCTTCTCTCCGAGGAGCTGGCCACTGCCACTGCTGAGCTTACCTCTTTGAAAGAAACGACACAATCTGAAAAGGCCGCTCTGACCAAACGGGCGAACGACGCTGACCAGCGGCTTATAGCTGTGGCGGAGGAACTCCAAGGCCTGAAGCAGCACATAGCGAAGATGTCAGCCGCCCTATTTGGTAAGCTTCTTTTTTACGTTGTATTTTAACATTGCTATTGAAAATCTGGCGACTCATTAGCTTTATGCGGTTTATCCAGGTCCCAGGAGCCGGCTGTTGGCTTCTGATAGCCTTCTGCCACTGAAGGCCATCTACACCTTTGTGGAACAACTATACTGTGGCGCCATCTTCATGATCAAGAGTGTTCAATATAAGGAGAAGATCCCCACCGCTCTGAAAGGGGCCTTGGAACTCTTCTCCACCATGCCAAAACAGATTGAAGAACTGAAGAAATCAGCTTTTCGTCAAGGAGCAGTCGCTGGCTTGAGCCGGGCTCTGCCTTCGCCCCTGAGCTGACGCCGGCTGAAATGATGGATGGCTATCCATCAAGGAAAGACGACGGCTCAGAATTCACAGAGGCGGACTACATCCAGTATGTCAAGGACTCCTGCTTCTTGGCGTCTGTACTTGCAGATGAAGCCAGCTTGAATGTCTACCAGGCGGCTTATGACAGCGAGAATAAGAGGATCCGCGGGCCTCTCTACGAGTGGAAATCTCTAACACCCGCCCACAGTAAGGAACTCTTTCCTAATGATCTCGACACGTCTCCCTTTTTTGAGGAAGGGTCCTTCGCCGCGCTGGCTGACTTCAACTGGGATTTGGAAACTCTCCAGATGAAGCCAGTAGAAGAGCCGGAGCAGGATGACCCGGCCGTCTGACTTTGCATTTTGTAACCTTCTGAGCGATGGCTCATGCAATGACCCGCCGTGGGCGGTTGAAACTTGGTAATGCCATTGCTCCTTCTCAGAGCAATTTTTGTAATAGATTAAGGATGACTCTACTGTTCTAAAGATAGTGCCGGCTGTATATATTTCCATCTCTTTGTGTATACTTTCCTTCTCTCCGTGTTTCAATTTGATGTGTTGCCGGCTCTCCATTGATTGCTTGCTCCTTTGCATAAATATACCTTGAGCTTTTCTGATGAGGGGTGTTTGTCTTTGAAGACGTCATTCCTTCTCCAGAAGATTAGAGCCGGATAATATCTTTGAAAACTTGAATTTTGTCAACTGGAGCAACATGGCTCCGGCTCTTGTCAGATGAATCCATTAAGGAGCCGGTTGTCTTAGGATAATGTAAGCTATACCTGATGGTAAGAAGCCTCTATCGACAACTGCAGCTATTGATGAACCGGAAGCGGCCTAAAGCAGGCTGTATGAAGGGTAATGTAAGCTATACCTGACGGTAAGAAGCCTCCTTTTAACAGCAAATGGTGTATGTGCGAACGCCGGCTGTCGATGGGAGATGTAAGCTATACCCCAAGGCAATAAGCCTCCATCGACAGCCGCGGCTAATAATTAGCCTGAGACGGCATAAAGCCGGCTGTTTGAAAGGAGATGTAAGCTACACCCGAAGGCAAGAAGCCTCTTTCAACAGCAAATGTTGTATGCGCGAACGCCGGCTATCAATGGAAGATGTAAGCTATACCCCAAGGCAAGAAGCCTCCATCGATAGTCGCGGCTAATAATTAGCCTGAGACGGCATAAAGCCGTCTATTTGAAAGGAGATGTAAGCTATACCCGAAGGCAAGAAGCCTCTTTCAACAGCTACAGTTGATAAGCAACTGAGTTTTGGCGTAAACACCGGTTGTTAGGGTGAGATAAGTGAATCCGTCAGTAAGAAGTCCCCTTCGACAACCGCGGTTAATAAGTAACCAGAAGTGGCATAAAGCCAGCCATTAGGGTGAGATAAGCGATACCCGTCGGTAAGAAGCCCCCTTTGATGGCAGCATTTGATAAGCAACTGGAATTTGGTGTACACGCTGTTGTCTTAGGGTCATGTAAGCTATACCAAAGGTAAGAAGCCTCCATCAACAACAACGCTTAATGTAACCAAACTAGGCATAAAGCCAACTGTGCAAGGGAGATGTAAGCTATACCCGAAGGCAAGAAGCCTCCTTGCAACAGTTTAGTAACAGCTGGCTGTGCAAAGGAGATGTAAGCTATACCCGAAGGGAAGAAGCCTCTTTGCAACAGTGCTTAATTGGGCATAACGCCGGCTGTGCAAGGGAGATGTAAGCTATACCCGAAGGCAAGAAGCCTCCTTGGAACAGCGTAAAAGCAGACTGTGCAGGGGAGATGTAAGCTATACCCGAAGGCAAGAAGCCTCCCTGCAATAGCGCTTGATAGGGCATAAAGCCGGATGATAGATCAGCCATTTTTACGGCGAACAAACCACTTCAACTCAAATTTTTGAGCCGGAAAAATTTCATCTTGATTGCACAAAGATATACATAAGAGCAGAGGCCGCAGTCTTTGCGGGGATGCTAGCTTTTACTCATGTAAGCATGATATATATAATGATAGCGGCTTTCAACGCCTGCTAAGTAAAGTATGGTCGCAGATGTGCGATATTCCATGGCCGCCACGTCTCTTGACCCGCGGTTTTTGACTCATCTCGGATATCAATGAGGTAATATGACCCATTGTTAAGGTTTCTGCTGATCACAAAAGGCCCCTCCCATGGTGGAGATAACTTATGCATTCCAGATTGGTCTTGAATCAACCGGAGCACCAGATCACCTTCCTGGAACGTCCGGGTCTTCACCCTGCGGCTATGATAACGTCGCAGGTCTTGTTGATAAATTGCCGACCTCGCTGCTACTAACTCTCGTGCTTCATCCAAGGCGTCCAACGCATCTTGGCGTGCTACCTCATTGTCCGTCTCAACATAAGCCGCCACCCTTGGTGAGTCCTGCCGGATATCGCTGGGTAGAACCGCCTCCGCACCATACACCATGAAGAAAGGCGTGAAACCTATAGATTTGTTAGGGGTAGTTCTGATGCTCCATAAGACAGAAGGCAACTCCTCAACCCAACATCCGGGTGTCCGCTTCAAAGGAACCATAACCGTGGTTTGACTCCTCTTAAAATTTCCTAATTGGCTCGCTTCGCCTGACCATTAGACTGTGGATGTGCCACGGCTGAAACATCAAGCCGGATACGCTCCTTCTCACAGAACGCTTTCATAGCTCCTTTGGATAAATTTGTTCCATTATCCGTAATGATACTGTGCGGGTAACCAAAGCGATAGATCAGCTTCTTAATAAATTGAGCCGCTGTAGCCGCGTCACATTTGCTGACCGGCTCTGCCTCTACCCACTTAGTAAATTTATCAATCGCCACCAGAAGGTGTGTTTTCTTATCCTTGGATCTCTTGAAAGGTCCTACCATATCAAGCCCCCACACCGCAAACGGCCAAGTGATTGGTATCAACCTCAACTCTTGAGCCGAAATGTGAGCATGCCGGCCAAACTTCTGACAGCCGTCACACTTATAGACTAAGTCTTCTGCATCTTTGTGAGCCGTCAACCAGAAAAACCCATGTCAAAAAGCCTTGGCCACTAAAGATTTTGAGCCGGCATGATGTCCATAGTCGCCAGCATGAATTTCACTCAAGATCTGTCGGCCCTCCTCCGGTGAGACGCAGCGCTGAAAGACACCCGTCACACTACACTTATGTAACTCACCATTGATAATCGTCATAGACTTAGAATGTCGGGTGATCTTCCTGGCCAGATCCTCCTCCTGAGGCAACTCGCCGCGTGTCAGATACGCCAAATAAGGAATAGTCCAGTCTAGGATAGCATGCAGGGCCACCACCAATTCTGCCTCCGGGTCAGGAATAGCCAGATCCTCCTGAGAGGGTATCTTGATAGTCGGATGATGCAATCCGTCCACAAAAACATTAGGTGGTACCAGCTTTCGTTGAGAACCTAACCGTGATAAGGCATCAGCCGCCTCATTCCTGCGACGATCAATATGATCCACCTGGTACCCCTTGAAGTGATCGGCAATGATATCAACATGCCTGTCGATAAGCCGCCATCCGCGGTTCCTTGGAGTCCCAAGTACCTGAAACTTGCTGAGCCACAAGATCTGAGTCGCCTAAACATCTGACCCGGCTTAAGTTCATCTCTTTAGCGACTCTAAGACCATGGAGCAGTGCCTCATACTCAGCTGCATTATTAGTACAAGGAAACATTAACCGGAGCACATAACAAAACTTGTCACCCTTTGAGGAGGTGAGAACAACCCCTGCACCGGACCCCTCTAGCTGCTTGGACCCATCAAAGTGTATTGTCCAATATGTGTTATCCGGCTTCTCTTCGGGTGCTTGACATTCTGTCCAATCATTTATGAAATCCACCAAAGCTTGAGACTTTATTGCTGTACGAGGATCATATTTGTTGTTAAGAGGACCCAGCTCTAAGGCCCACTTGGCAATCCTCCCTGTGGCTTCTCTATTTTGAATGATATCTCCCAACGGGGCAGAACTGACCACGGTTATCTGGTGCCCCCAAAAGTAGTGTTTTAACTTGCGGTTAGCCATGAAAACTCCGTATACCAGCTTCTGCCAGTGCGGATACCTCTTCTTAGACTCTGCCAAAACTTCACTGATGTAATAAACCGGCCTTTGCACAGGATACTCCGTCCCTGCCTCCTTGTGCTCAACCACAATTGCTACACTGACCGCTCTGTTGTTAGCCGCCACATAAAGGAGCAATGGCTCTTTCTCAACCGGAGCGGCTAACACTGGCGGCTCAGTCAACTGTTTTAAGAGCTTCAAGTGCTTCAGCCGCTGCCTTGCTCCACTTAAACTTGTCTATCTTCTTCATCATCTGGTATAAGGGAATGGCCTTCTCCCCAAGCCGGCTTATGAACTGGCTCAACGCAGCAATCCGTCCTGCAAGGCGCTGAACGTCATTAATGCACGTCGGCTCTCCTAAAGAAGTGATAGCCTTAATTTTATCTGGGTTAGCCTCGATGCTCCGCTCAGAGACCAAGAAACCCAAAAGCTTTCCTGCTGGAACACCAAAAACACACTTCGTCGGGTTAAGCATCATCTTGTAGACCCAGAGATTGTCAAAAGTTTCCTTCAGATCCTCTAGGAGAGTTTCCTTCTTTCTGTATTTAACCACGATGTTGTCTACATAAGCATGAACATTTCGGCCAATCTGACTGTGAAGGCAGTTCTGCACACATCGTTGGTAAGTCGCCTGGGCACTCTTGAGCCCGAAAGGCATGGAGACATAGAAGAACGCCCCAAAGGGTGTAATAAACACCGTCTTCTCCTGATCTTTCATTGCCATCTTGATATGATGATAACCTGAATATGCATCCAGGAAACATAAAATTTCACACCCGGCTATAGCATCAATAATCTGATCGATACGAGGGAGTGCAAAAGGGTCAGTCGGGCAAGCCTTGTTAAGGTCCGTGTAATCTATACACATACGCCAGGTGCCGTTCTTTTTGAGCACTAGCACCGGGTTAGCCAACCACTCCGGGTGAAAAACTTCCACTATAAAGCCTGCAGCCAAGAGCCGGGCAACTTCCTCCCCAATAGCTTTACGTCTCTCTTCGTTGAACCGTCATAGAAACTGTTTAATTAGCTTAAACTTCGGATCCACATTAAGGTTGTGCTCAGCGAACTCTCTCGGTACACCCGGCATGTCAGAAGGCTTCCATGCAAAGATGTCCCAATTCTCACGGATGAATTTGATGAGCGTGCTTTCCTATTTGGGATCCATGTGAGCCCCAATGATGAACTTCTTGGATGAGTCGCCCGGATTGAAATCTACTGCCTTGGTGTCATCCGCTGAAAACTTGAGTGGCGGCTTAACTTCCATAGTAGGCTTCTTCAGCGGGGTCATATCCTCCGGGTCAACGTTCTCCTTGTAGAACTTCAGCTCCTCCTGGGCACAACTAGATTCTGCATACGCCGCATCTCCTTCCTCACACTCAAGAGCCGTTTTCCGATTACCGTGAACGGTGATTGTACGATTTAAGCCTGACATTTTGAGTTGTAAACATAGCAAGGCCTAGCCATAAATTTGGCATAAGCCGGCCTCCCATACAGTGCATTATAGGGACTTTTGATTTTAACCACCTCAAACCACAAGGACTCCATCCTGTAATTATACTCATCGCCAAAAGCTACTTCCAAAGAAATCCGGCCCACCGGGTATGCCAACTTACCCGGGACCACACCATGAAAGATGTTGGAGGAAGGTTTAAGGTCTTTTTCAAGCAACCTCATCTGCCGAAAAGTATCATAATAAAGGATGTTGATACTGCTGCCTCCGTCCATGAGCACCTTGTTCACCATATAGCCATTCACCTGAGGGGCCACAACTAAAGCAGCCGGCCCGGGTCATCTACCCGCGGCGGGTGATCCTCCCGGCTCCACATTATGTCATACTCAGACCATGGTAAGTACTGCGGGAGAGCCGGGGCAACCGCATTAACCGCTCGCCTCCGCAACTTCTCGTCTCGTTTACTGTGACCGGTCGTGAACACGTGATACTGTCCAGAACTGAGCTGCTTCGGGTTACTCTGAAACCCGGATTGATTGTGCTGCTACTGCTACTGATTGTTGTTATTGCTGTTGTTGCCAGGATGCTGTTGGTGCCCCCCTTGGTTATTCTGACCCGGATTCCCGGCTCCTGAACCGCCGGCGCCGAATCCAGCCCCTGATCCGCCGTGCCCTCAGTCGCCAGGCGGGCCACCGCCCTGGTTATTGCGTGGTTGGGAATGCTGGTTTTTGAATCTCTGCATGATAAAGCAATCACCCCACGCATGTAACGCCGGCTTATCAGGCGTGCTATGCTCTGGACAAGGCTTCCTAAGCGCTTCTTCTAAATTGAAAGGACCTCTGTTCCTTTGGTGAAACGGCCTGAATTTTCCGTTCCCCTTGGGATGGTTCTGTTCTGTGTTGGTGTTTGCCACTAGCTCTGACCCGCCATCAGCGTTCTTCCATTTATTCTGATTCCCATTGTTCACAAAGCCTTTGCCTTGATTGTTCTTCTTCTCTTGATTGGCTTTCTCATCATCCGAACTTGGGTCCTTGGTGTTATCTGAGTCGGCATACTTTGTCAGGGCCGTCATGAGCTCTCCCATATCCTGACACGTGCGCTTGAGCTGGCCGAGCTTCTGTTTCAATGGAAAAAAATGACAGTTCTTTTCCAAAATAAGCATCGCTTGAGCCGCCGTGATCTGCTCTGAAGAGTGAATAATTGTCGACACCCGCCGGACCCAATGATGGGCCGACTCATTTTCCTGTTGAACACAATGGTCCAAGTCTACAATGGTCATAGGCTGCTTAGAGGTCCCCTGAAAATTCTTAATAAACTTCGCTCTTAGCTCCGCCCATGAACTTATCGTGTTAGGCGACAGATCTTTCAACCATGTCCGAGCCGGACCCTCAAGCATCATGATGAAATATTTTGCACATACCGCCTCACTGATGTCCAGCATCTACATGGCCAGCTCATAACTCTCAACCCAAGCCTCGGGGGGTAGATCAGCTGTGTAATTCGGAACTTTTCGAGGCCCCTTAGAATCTTTCGGTAGTCGTTCACTTCTCAGAGCCGGAGTTAAACATGGCATCCCTACGGCTCGAGTACTAACTACTCCCATTGAGACGGAAAGCGCCGGCTCTGGGCGGGTGGCCACTATCTCCGCCTCTCGCCTGTTCCTTGCCCGGTCCGCGAGGGATTGTGCATCTAGAGCCACCTGCTCGTCCTTCGGTGGTCCCCGACGTGGATGACTGTTGGAACACGCCGGCGACTCGTAGCGCCGGCTGAAACTTTGACTGGGGAGGGGGGTAGAGTGAACCCGGGTCCGGCTATGAGCATATCTCTCTTGCTAGGCCACGGCCGTTTGTAAATATCCAATGGTGTTTCACACGTCCTCCGCAAAGGGTGCTTCATCTGGGATGGGAATCGTCCCAAGCCGGGTGGCCACCGCCACCATGTTCTCGGCTGGGTTAGAGTAATGACCCACCGGTGTCGGAAAAGCTCTCGGTGAAGTTTGGTTATGCTGGGGTGGATGAGTTGTCGGGCGTTCCATCGGGCGGCTTTTCGACGTGCCCGTAACCCGCCCCGCGCCAGGGGTATTAAACAGGTTCCTTGCTTCGTAACATTCTGGCAGACGGGATTGATGCCTCCTCCGGTGCACCGCGGCTGCTGACCTTTGTTCCAGCTCCAGATGGAAAGCATCTGCCTTGATACGCTCCGCCTCTTCCTCCATCCGGATCTTCAGCTCATCCATCCTTTGTCGTTCCTCTGCCATCCGGCCCTTCATCCGTGCCACCTCTAAATTCCGGGCTGCTTGATTGTCCGGTGTTACTTCCGTGGCCATGAGAGTTGTAAGCTCGTCCATCAATTCCACTAGAACCTGAGCCGGCGGCGGTGGGCTATCACCCGCTGCGGCGGCTCCCGCAGCTGTGTCACCGGCGGCTGGAGCCGATCCCGCCATGAACACCGCCGCATGAACCGGGGGTCTCGGAGCATCCGACTCAAAGCCCTCTACCTCAGAATCGGTGTCGTAGTAGCCCCCAAGGCCACCGTTACTGAGCCGATACACTGACTCTGTCTCCCCACTGGAGGACTCATCTTCCGAGCAAACAAGAGTTCCTTGTGACCCGGACGCTTCCAGATCCATACCTTGAGTAAAGCCCACGAGAACATGCCTTTGACCTAGATGGGCACGGGCAGGCCGCACACCACTCGCAGATTGGAGACGCCGAGCCGGCTCGACGATGTTGGTGCAGATGTTCGGCCCGGGTGTAGATCCATCAACCTTTCCAATGAAAACCTGGATCCCGCCAAACGGAACCCGAAATCATTACTCCATAGAATCAGCATCAAGCCCCCAGCCGGCGGCGTCGATGTAGAGCCGGTGGTGACAACTCTTGCTCATCCTTCCAACCACGTATTCCTCGAGCCTTGGGAGAGAGCCCTTTGAGAACTCAACACCACCAAGCGCGAGCCCCACGGTGGGCGCCAACTGTCGTGGATTTATCACGGCAGATGTACAGGTGAACGGACATGGATTCGGGGCCATCGCTAATGGGGTGGACTCAAAGGGGTTGATTGAGACGAAAGACACGGATTTACCCAGGTTCGGCCCCTCAAGTCAAGGTAATAGCCTACGTCCTTCTTGTGTTTTTATTGCTTGTGTATCGATTACAAGGAGCTAGAAGCTTGACCTAGTTCTCGATAACCTATCCTCTAAGTCACCCCGGGTCTGCCTTTATATAGGAGGTCAGGACCACCGGGTCGTTACAATTGTTAACCGAGTCTTATTGTATGTCCGAGTCTCTCTCTATCTTCTTGTCCAAGCTGTCTTTGAGACGGCTTACACGCTAGGGTCTTCTTCGTCCAGGCCGTCGTACGGCCACACCTTGAGCCGCCTATCTTCCTAGGCCACCAGTCTTACGGCTCACCTTTGGGCCGGCTCACGAGCCAGCAACATGACCTGGAGCCTCTAGGGCGGGTCATATCGCGGGGTTATATCCCCAACAGCATGGATAATAAACAATTATCATGAACAAGGAAATATGATAATAACTAATTTATTATTGCCTCTAGGGCACATTTCCAATAGTCTCCCACTTGCACTAGAGTCAATAATCTAGTTCACATCACCATGTGATTCGCATTGTTATGAATCTAACACCCAATGAGTTCTGGGGCTCGATCATGCTTTGCATGTGAGAGAGGTCTTATAGTCAACGGGTCTGCCACATTCAGATCCGTGTGTGCTTTGCAAATCCCTATGTCAAACTGTAAACACTACTACCACACTCTACTTAGTATTATTCCAAATGTCTGCTCCACTATACGTATCCAGATTGCTACTACGAGTCATCCGGATTGGTGTTAAAGCTTGCATCGACGTAACTCTTTACGATGAACTCTTTATCACCTCCATATTCGAGAAACATCTCCTTAGTCTTTTAGTTACTAAGGATAATCTTGACCGCTGTCCAGTGATCCACTCCTGGATCACTCTTGTACCCCTTGACGGACTCATGGCAAGGCACACACAGGTGCGGTACACAGCATGTCATACTATACAGAGCCTATGGCTAAGGCATAGGGACGACGATCGTCCTTTCTCTTTCTTCTGCCTTTGTCGAGCTTGGAGTCTCACTCAACTTCACACGTTACAAATCAGGCCAGAACTCTTTCTCTGACTGATCCATTTTGAACTCTTTCAAAATCTTGTCAAGGTATGTACTCATTGAAAGTCTCATCAAGCATCTTGATTTATCTCTATAGATCTTGATGCTCAAGAATTACGTAGCTTTATTCAGGTCTTCCTTCGAAAATCACTTTTCAAACAACCGTTCATGCTTTCCAGAAATTCTATATTATTTCCGATCAACAATATGTCATCCACATATACTTATCAGAAACTCTATAGTGCTCTCACTCACTTTATTGCAAATACAAGTTTCTCATAAACATTGTATAGACTCAAAAACTTTGATCACCTCATCAAAGTGTATATTCCAACTCCAAGATGCTTGCCCCAGCCCTTAGATGGATTGCTGGAGCTCACACACCTTTTAGCATCCTTAGGACTGACAAAACCTTCTGGTTGTATCACATACAACCTTTCGTCAAGTAAACTGATAAGGAAACAATGTTTTGTCATCCATCTGCCAGATTTCATAATTCAAAAATGCAGCAACTGCTAACATAATTCCAACAGACTTTAGCATCACTACAAGTGAGAAAGTCTCATCGTAGTCAACTCCTTGAACTTGCCGGAAACATCTTTGCAACAAGTCGAGCTTCATAAATGGTGACATTCACCATCAGTGTCTGTCTTCATTTTAAAGTTCCTTTTGTACTCAACGACCCGCCGTCCAACGAGCAAGTCCACCAAAGTCTATACTTCGTTTTCATACATGGATCCTTTCTCGGATTTCATGGCCTCTAACCATTTGTCGGAATCCGGGCCCATCATCGCTTCTCCACAGCTTGTAGGTTCATTGTCGTCCAACAACATGACCTCCAAGACAGGGCTGTCGTAACGGTCAGGAGTAGTACACATCCTTGTCGACCTACGAGGTTCGATAGTAACTTGATCCGAAGTTTCATGATCATCATCATTTACTTCCTCTTCAACTGACGTAGGCTTCACATAAACATCTTCCTGTGCCGCGCTACTCTCTGGTTGAACAAAGGTTCAACAACCTCATCAAGTTCTATGTTCCTCCCACTCAATTCTTTCGAGAGAAACTTTTCTCGGGAAAGGACCCGTTTTAGCAACAAACATTTTGTGCTTGGATTTGAGATAGAAGGTTCACCCAACTGTTCTTAGGGTATTCTATGAAGATGCATTTGTCGCTTTGGGTTCGAGCTCATTAGGTGAAAACATTTTCCACACAAGTGTCGCAGCCCCAAACATTAAGAAATGACAGCTTGGGTTTCCATCAAACCCTAATTCACACGGTGTCATCTCAACGGATTTAGATGGTGCCCTATTTACAGTGAATGTAGTTGTCTCTAATGCATAACCCTAAAATGATAGTGGCAAAACCATAAGAGACATCATAGTATGCACCATATCTAATATAGCACGACTATGACGTTCGGACACACCATCACACTATGGTGTTCCAGGGGGCATGAGTTGTGAAACAACTTTCACATTGTCTAAAGTTGTATGCCATACTCGTAACTCAGATATTCACCTCCACGATCATATCGCAGACATTTTTATCTTGTTGTCACAATGATCTTAAACTTCACTCTGAATTTGTTTGAACCTTTGAAATGAGTCAGACTTGTATTTTATTAAGTAAATATACACTATATCTACTCAAATCATGAGTGAAGGTAAGAAAATAACGATGTCCACCGCACGCAACAAGACTCATTGGATTGCATACATCAATATGTATCATTTCCAATAAATCACTTGCCCGCTGCATCAATCCGGAAAACGGGGTCCTTAGTCATCTTGCCCAAGAGGCATGGTTCGCATGTTTCAACCGATTCGAAATCGAGTGAGTCCAAATATCCATAAGCATGGAGTTTCTTCATGCGCTTTATACCAATATGACATTTAGCGGCAATGCCACAAGTAGGTGGTACTATCAATATTAACTTTGTATCTTTTGGCATCAATGTTCTGAACATGTGTATTACTACGATCAAGATTCAACAAACCATTCTCACTGGGTGCATACCATTGAAGGTATTATTCATGTAAACAGAATAACCATTATTCTCTAATTAAATGAATAACCATGTTGCAATAAACACAATCTAATCATGCTCATGCTCAACGCAAAACACCAAATAACATTTAATTAGGTTCGTCACTAATCCCGAAGGTAGAGAGAGTGTGCGATGTTGATCACATCAACCTTGGAAACATTTTCAACACACATTGTCACCTCACCCTTATCTAGTTCTCCGTTCATTCCGTAGCTTTTATTTTGATTTACTAACACTTAGCAACCGAACCGGTATCCAATACCCAGGTGCTACTATGAGTACTCGCAAGGTACACATCATTAACACGTATATCAAATATACTTCTGTCGATGTTGCCAGCCTTCTTATCTACCAAGTATCCAAGGTTGTTCCGCTTCAGCGATCGCTCTCCACATAATCGAAGCACTTAGTCTTGGGTTCGGGTTCAACTTTGGGTTGCTTCACTGTAGCAGCAACTGACTTGCTATCCATGAAGTTTCCCTCCTTGCTCCTGCCCTTCTCGAAACTAGTGGTTTTTAATAACCATCAACACTTGATGCTCCTTCTCGATTTGCAAATACACTACTGACTATGTTCATGATAATGAGTTCAATTAATCAAATTACTTAAGAACTCCCACTCAAATTGACATCCCTCTGGTCATTCGTGTGATACATGATCCAAATTCACCAACTCAAGTCCGATCATCACGTGAGTTGAGGTGGTTTCAATGGTGAACATCATCATGTTGATCATATCTACTATATGACTCATGTTCGACCTTTCGGTCTCTTGTGTTCTGAGGCCATGTCTGTACATGCTAGGCTCGTCAAGTTTAACCCGAGTGTTCTGCATGTGCAACACTGGCTTGCACCCGTTGTATGTGAACGTAGGGTCTATCACACCCGATCATCACGTGGTGTCTCGACACGACGAACTTTCGCAACGGTGAACACTCGGGGAGAACACAATTTATCTTGAAATTAAAGTGAGGGATCACCTTATAATGCTACAATCGTCCTAAGAAAAACAAGGTGCATAAAAGGATTAACATCACATGCAAATCATAAGTGACATGATATGGCCATGAACTTGTGCTTTTGATCTCCATCGTGAAAGCATCATCATGATCTCCACCGTCACCGGCACGACACCATGATCTCCATCATCTTGATCTCCATCAACGTGTCGCCATTGGGTTTGTCACGCCCATCATGCTTCTACTACTATTGCTACCGTTTAGCGATAAAGTAAAGCATTACATAGCGCTTAATGATTGACACGCAGGTCATACAATAATTAAAGACAACCCTATGGCTCCTGCCGGTTGCCGTACTCAACGACATGCAAGTCGTGATATTCTATACAACACATGATCATCTCATACATCACATATATCACATCATGTAATTGGCCATATCACATCACAACATACCCTGCAAAAACAAGTTAGACATCCTCTAATTGTTGTTGCATGTTTTACGTGGCTGCTACGGGTTTCTAGCAAGAACAATTCTCACCTACGCATAAACCACAACGGTGATACATAAGTTGCTTTTCAACCTTCTCAAGGACCACCTTTGTCGAATCTGATCCAACTAAAGAAGGAGAAACTGACACCCGCTAGCCATCTTTGTGCAACGAAGTTACACGTGAGTTGATGGAACCGGTCTCTCGTAAGCGTACGAGTAATGTTGGTCCGAGTCGCTTCATCCCACAATACCGCTGAACCAAAACACGACCAAGGGAGGAAGCAATCTAAGGATCAACGCCCACAAACTCTTTGTGTTCTACTCGAGATCTCATCTACACATAGACCTAGCTCTAATACCACTGTTCTGGAACGTTGCATGGGAAACAAAAAAATCTACGAGAGGGAGAGTGGATCTACATACCCTTGTATATCGCTAAGCGGGAAGCATTAAGAAACGCAGGTGGTGTAGTCGAACATCTTCGCGATCCAAATCGCCGAGTGTCCCGTGATCTCATCACGATCCGACCCGCGATCCAATCACGATCCGTCCCGCGAACTCATCACGATCCGTCCGCGATCCAATCACGATCTGTCCCGCGAACTCATCACGATCCGTCCCACGATCTCATCACGATACGTCCCATGAACTCATCACGATCCGTCCCACGATCTCATCATGATTCGTCTCGCGATCTTGATCACGATCCTTCCGATCTAGCGCCGAACAGACGGCACCTCTGCGTTCAGCACACGTACAGCTCGATGATGATCTCCGCTTTCTTGATCCAGCAAGAGGGAGTGGATAGGTAGAATAGTTCTACGGCAGCACGACGGCGCTCCGGTGATGGTGGTGGAGCTATTCTGGCAGGGCTTCGCCTAAGCACTACAGAAATCCGATCTACAGGAGAAACTATGCAGTAGAGGAATGGGTAGCACGTGGCTGGAAATCTTGTGCCAAAACCCTAAAATCCTCTAGTATATATAGGAGGAGAGGAGGAGGAGGCTTGCCTCCCAAGGAGGCAGCCCTTGGGTCGGCCGAACTAGGAGGGAGGAGTCCTCCTCCTCCACTCATAGTAGGATTAGGACTCCTTCCTAATTTAGCCCTTTTTGCCCTTTTCCACCTTTTTCCTTATGGGCTTTTCTTCCTAGCTGCATGGGCCTTGTGTGGGACTTCCACCAGCCCACTAAGGGCTGGTATTCATACTCTCACAGCCCATGTAGCCTCTTGGGTCAAAATACCCCTCCCGATGGTCTCCCGGTACACTATCGGCACTCCCGGTACACTACCGATGAGCCCGAAACTTTTCCGGCGACCAAAATAGGACTTCCTATATATCACTCTTTACCTCCGGACCATTCCGGAGCTCCCCGTGACGTCCGGGATCTCATCCAGGAATCCGAACAACCTCGTTACCGGCAAGTCTCTTTACTCGTTCCGTAATACAAGATCCCATGACTAACAATAAGTCACATTGCTTGCAAGGCTTATTGTGATGTTATATTATCGAGTGGGCCCTGAGATACCTCTCCGTCACACGGAGTAACAAATCCCAGTCTTGATCCATGCCAACTCAACAGACACCCTCGGAGATACCTGTAGAGCACCTTTATAGTCACCCAGTTATGTTGTGACGTTTGATACACATAAGGTAATCTTCCGATGTCAGTGAGTTGCATGATCTCATGGTCATAGGAACACATACTTGACATGCAGAAAACAGTAGCAATAAACTGACACGATCATATGCTACATTTGTAGTTTGGGTCTTGTCCATCACATCATTCTTCTAATGATGTGATCCCGTTATCAAATGACATCTCATGCCAATGGCTACGAAACCTTGACCATCTTTGATCAACGAGCTAGTCTACTAGAGGCATACTAGGGACAAAGTGTTGTCTACTTATCCACACATGTAATGTGTTTCCAATCAATACAATTATAGCATGGATAATAAACAATTATCATGAACAAGGAAATATGATAATAACTAATTTATTATTGCTTCTAGGGCACATTTCCAACATTAAAGGCTAGAAGGCTTTTATTCTTAAGCTTGATTTTGCAAAAGCCTATGACTCTTTTAGTTGGGGTTTTCTTTGGCTGGTGCTTTTGGCCAAGGGTTTTTAGGTTGCCTATGTGCATAGGCTGATGAAATTTGTCTCAGGTGGGCATACCATAGTTTTCGTTACAGACAGGTTAGCAATTACTTCGCCATGGTAGGGGCCTGAGGTAAGGTGACACTGTTTCGCCGATGTTATTTAATTTTGTTGCTAATTCCCTCTCGTGTTTGCTCTCCCAGCAGTCGATGCTAGCCATATTACCCCTGTGGTTTCCACCTTATGCCAGAGGGCGCCACTCACCTCTAGTATACAGATGATACTATTATGATGGTTGAGCTCAATCAAGAGTTCCTTGCCCATCTCAAGTTTTTGTTACTCTGCTTTGAGGACTTGTTGGGGCTTAAAATTAAATTCTCTAAAAGTGAAGTCATTGTGTGTGGGGTCTCGGGAGAGGAGTCTGTTAGAGTTGCGCATCTGCTCAATTGTAGCCTCGGCTCATTCCCTTATAAGTATTTGGGACTTCCTATTTCCCTGCAACGGTTGTGGTCTAAAGATTTTTTCCCTCTAGTTACTAAAGTGGGAAACAGAGTGATGCCTTTGCATGGGAGGTACAACACAAATGCTGAGAAGGTTAGTCTCTTCAATGTGTTTCTTACTTCTCTTCCCATCTTTACTATGGGGTTCTACCTTCTCTCGCAAGGTACTCATGATGGATTTGATAAGCATAAATGTGCTTCTTATTGGAATGCCACGGATAATAAACGCAAGTATAGATTCATTAAATGGAAGGCCATGCGCAGGCCTAAAAACAATGGGGGGTTGGGCATCTTGAATACTGCCATCATATATATGTCTTATCATTAAATGGTGGAGGAGGATCATGATGTCTAGTCAGGACACCATGTGGTTTAAGCTTCTCAAAGCTAAGTATTTCCCGTTGGGGAGCCCCATGTTTGCTCTGGATAATCATGGATCGCAATTCTGGAGAGACCTTATCAAATTAAGGGATGTATTTAGGGGTCATGTTAATTTTGTGGTGGGCAATGGGGATTCCGCTCGCTTCTGGATAGATTGTTGGTGTCGCCCCTCATCCTTAGTGCAAGAGTTTCCGGTTCTTTTGTCGTTTTGTTTTGATGCTAGGATCTCAATCCCTGAGCTTTCCCGCAATAATTGGGACATTGGTTTTTGACGCTCTTTATCTGCTGTAGAGTTGGGCGATTGACATTGTCTTGTTGCCTTGTCCCCAATGCTCTCGGAGGTGGAGGACATTGTTACCTGGCCCCACTCTGCTTCGGGGAGATTTTCGGTCAAGTCTTTGTATTCTAGGCTCATTTTGAGCTTGCCTGCTTCAAAATTCAACGCAGTCTGGAAGGTGAGGGTCCCTCCCAAGATAAATTGTTTTATGTGGCAGACCATTAAAGGGAGGTTACCTGCAACTGACTAGGTCTGCAAGAGGAATGGGCCTGGGTCGGACCGATGCGCTCTTTGCTCTCACCTAGAAGACACTAATCATAGTTTCTTTAATATGTGTTAGCGAGCTGGCTTGGTATTGTGTGCGATCCTGGCTTAGTGTGTCTAGGGACCCTAATTCCTTTGAGGAGGTTCGGGCTCTCTCCGAGGGCTTGGTGGTACAAGCCAAATGGCTACTTTGGGTGGACTTTGTCTCCCTGTGTTGGATACTATAGATGACTAGGAACAAGTTCACGATTGAACATGTCTTCCCTAACAAGTCTGTTGATTTTCTCTTTAAAATGTCTATTTTCTTGCAACAGTGAAAATTATTGACTAAGGCCACAAATCGGGATGCGTTGGATGGTCTCATTGTCAAAGTCCGGGAGACGGCTGCTTCCCTATCTACCCCTTTGCATGACACTGACACTTAATATGATCTCACTGATTTAAGGCTAAGTTGCCAGCCTACGTGCATTTTTGTGGTTGTTCTATGGGCCTGCGTGCCTTGAACTGATTTGGGCATGTGTGCCTTGGCTCTTGGCTCTTGGCTGTTGGCCTTGATAGTTTTTCTTGTTGCTTTTAGGTATGGTTGTCTTTCGTGTTCTACTAGTGCCTTTTCTTTAACAAAATATGTTTACATTGAATCATGTTTTTTTTCAAGCACCCGTCTCGTGCTGAGAATCCTGCTACGTCATCCAATCTTACATTCGATTCTACGTGACATTTTAAACATCATTCTAAAGCTATGCATTGATCGTGCCCTCATGCCCTAATTGTCATGCACTCCTCCAAATAAGGATCATAGATAGCATGAACTGAAGACCATAGATAGAGCCGGGGACAACGTGCCCACGATGAAGCTTGTGCCTCCCCAACGGTGTCGTTCTTGGCTGCTGCCTCCGTAGTCGGATAGGAGCTGGCGTGTCTGAGGCCAAGACCATAGCCATACATGATCTCCCTCCACTAGCCGCTGGCCGCCGCTGCATACACGAACGTAGCCATGTGCTGGCCGCCTGCTGCCGCTAGCCATTGGCCGTGTCCGAGGCTCAAGCCAGAACTTGCTCGTGTCCGATGCCAAGGCCAGAGTTTGTGTCTGAGGCCGGACCCGGCGCCCCCTGCGTGCGTTGCTAGCTAGCCTTTTGCCACGGTGTTCGTTACTAGCATGACTCTAACCGCTGGCCGCCGCTGCCACATGTGGTATCCCACACTCTCACAATGCTCGCCCCCGGAGGGCCGGCAGCCACTATTGTGTGCTCTGACGATGCCGCAGACAACGTGCTTGTCGAAATGCTTCAAAGTTTAGAGTGAGTTAATTGCATAAAACCACCATATTTCGGGCTTCTTGTGTAGAAAACCACCTAATCTCTAATCATTTGCAAAACACACCGCTCATTCGGTAAATTTTTTGCAGAAAGCACTGATCAATCGCTTTGTGGCGTTTTAGAGCATTTTCGAATGATGGGACCCTAAGCTAATGACATGGCGTAACGGCCTGGCGGATGATGTCGTTTCCGACAAGTCAAACTGGTGCGGTTTGAGTGTCCGATCGCACCAGCTCTCTCTCTCCCGCGCGTGCACGCCCGCTATCTCTCTATCCCTCCCTCCTTCGTGCTTCCACTCATGGGGATGACGAAATCCAATGACGGTGGCGCTGCTGATGCTAGGTGGAGTGCTAATGGAGATCCGTCGGAGATCCGTGGTAGCTCAAATCCATCCCAACCGCAACTTCCTCCCTAACAGCAGGTGGAAAACACATCGGTTGAATACTGCGTTCTCCCTAGCGGTGAAGGGAGATCTGATGGGCAGCTAGAACTGGGCATCCCCCTTTGGCGGCGTCTCATAAGTAATGAATATCTTCTCCCTTTTTTCCTCGATTGGGATTCTAGGCTTAGGGTTAAGTTTCTAGGGTTAGGGTTCTAGGGTTGGTGTTCTTGGGATTGGGTTTAGGGTTAGGGATGATGCCTTGTCTGAATATTAGTATATATATATATATGTAAACTGAAATTTTGTCTGAATATTTAACTGAACGTTTATTTGGATATTAAATAAACCTAAGTGTTAACTTATCTATTAACTGATGTTGTAACATATGTGTTTATTGAAATTGCACTGTATTGTTAAACTTTTAACTGAACATTTAACTTAGTTTTTAACTGAGCTTTTAACCGCATTTTAAACTAATATGTTTACTAAATATTTTACTGTAATTTTGTTTGTTCTTTCAATGATGAAGTCTGGGAAGTCAGATTTCATTTCTTTGACAGAGATAACTTGGAAAGAAATATAAGTTTCTCAGACATAACTTTGTGGAATCTAGTTGCATTGTAGAGCTAGAAGGCTATTCTATTAGAGATTATATGTATTATGTCAGAGACCCATGTGTTGGTGTGTCACGAATGGAAGAGTTAACAAATGATGACAAGGTGGAGGAGATGTTGGACGACCTAGCTAGTACAGGAAAAAATGTGGTTAATATTACAGTAATGATATGTGATGCTCCATCACCATATGATTTGAATAGAGGCACTGTGTATGAAGAGCAGATTCCTTTGTCTGAAATAGGTGTGCCAATTGTGTATGATATAGATACATCTGGATTACTTTTACCTAGTCCAGTGAAGCCACAAACATATCTAGTACATGATAGCATTAGTTCTTTGAAGCTGAAGGCTCCAGTTCAGCCAGAATTTGTAGTGGACAATGGTGAGGATAGGCATGAGTATTTTATGGATACTGACTATGAGCAAGATCATATAGAGAAAATCATGGAGGAGAATAGGAATGAAGAGATTGAGAAGTTTAGGAACAATAAAAAAAGGAAAGAGAAGTCAGGGCAGCTAAAAAGAAACTTCCAGAGTTGCTTGCTGAAGATTGTACTAATAGTGATACTTACAGTGAGATTCTAGTAGATGAGGACATAATTTGTAGGCTAGAGGTAATGAAGAGGCATAGGGATGATCCACTGAACTACTTTGAAGGTGACACTATGTTGAGGAACGTTGCATGGGAAACAAAAAAATTCCTACGCACACGCAAGATCTATCCATGCGGATGAGCATCTACAAGAGGGAGAGTGGATCTACGTACCCTTGTAGATCACTAAGCGTGAAGCGTTAAGAAACACGGTTTATGTAGTCGAATGTCTTCGCGATCCAAATTGCCGAGCATCCCGTGATCCAATCACGATCCGTCCCGATCAAGTACCGAACGGACGACAACTCCGCGTTCAGCACACGTACAGCTTGATGACGATCTCCGCCTTCTTGATCCAGCAAGAGGGAGCAGATAGGTAGACGAGTTCTCTGGCAGCATGATGGCACTGCGGCGATGGTGGTGGAGTAATCTCAGTAGGGCTTCGCCTAAGCACAACTGAAACCGATCTAGAGGAGAAACTACAAACTAGAGGGTAGGGTTGCACGTGGCTGAAAATCGTGTGCCAAAACCCTAAAACCTCTAGTATATATAAGAGGAAGAGAGGAGGAGGCTTGGCCCAAGGTCCAAGCCATCTAGGCTTCGGCCGAAAGGAGGAGAGGAGGAATCCTCCTCCAATCCTAGTAGGACTAGGACTCCTTCCTTATTTGGTCTTTTTGCCTTTTCCCACCTTTTTCTCTTAGGGATTTTCTTCCCAGCCGCATGGGCCTTGTGTTGGACTTCCACCAGACCACTAAGGGATGGTATTCACCCTCCCACAGACCATGTAGCCTCTCGCGTCGAAATACCCCTCCCGATGGTCCCCCGGTACACTACCGGTACTCCCGGTACACTACCGATGAGCCCAAAACTTTTCCGACGACCAAAACAGGACTTCCTATATATCAATCTTTACCTCCAGACCATTCCGGAGCTCCTCGTGATGTCCAGGATCTCATACGGGACTCCAAAAAACTTTCAGTCACCACCATGCATAACTCTATACTACTGAAACGTCACCAAACCTTAAGTGTGCAGACCCTACGAGTTCGAGAACTATGTAGACATGACCGAGACACCTCTACGAACAATAACCAATAGCGGGACATGGATGCCCATATTGGTTCCTAAATATTCTATAAATATCTTTATCGGTCGAACCTCTGTGTCAAGGATTCAGTTAATCCCATATGATGTTGCCTTTGTTCTTTGGTATGTTACTTGCCCGAGATTCGGTCGTCGGTATCTCCATACCTAGTTCAACCTCGTTACTGTCAAGTCTCTTTACTCATTCCGTAATACAAGATCCCATGACTAACACTTAGTCACATTGCTTGCAAGGCTTATTGTGATGTTGTATCACCGAGTGGGCCCTGAGATACCTCTCCATCACACAGAGTAACAAATCCTAGTCTTGATCCTTGCCAACCCAACAGACACCCTCAGAGATACCTGTAGAGCACCTTTATAGTCACCCAGTTACATTGCGAAGTTTGATACACACAAGGCACTCCTGCGGTGTTCGTGAGTTGCATGATCTCATGGTCATAGGAACATATACTTGACATGCAGAAAACTGTAGCAATAAACTGACATGATCATATGCTACGTTTATAGTTTGGGTCTTGTCCATCCCATCTTTCTCCTAATGATGTGATCCCATTATCAAATGACATCACATGTCAATGGCTAGGAAACCTTGACCATCTTTTATCAACGAGCTAGTTCACTAGAGGCATACTAGGGACAAAGTGTTGTCTATTTATCCACACATGTAATGTGTTTCCAACCAATACAATTATAGCATGGATAATAAATGATTATCATGAACAAGGAAATATAATAATAAGCACTTTATTTATTGCCTCTAGGGCATATTTCTAACAGTCTCCCACTTTCACTAGAGTCAATAATCTAGTTCACATCACTATGTGCTTTTCATTGTAATGAACCAAACACCCATGCAGTTCTGGTGTTGATCATGTTTAGCCCTTGGAAGAGATTTAGTCAACGGGTCTACAACATTCAGATCCGTGTGCACTTTGCAAATATTTATGTCCTTCTCCTCGATGTAATCGCGGATGGAATTGAAGCGTCGCTTTATGTGTCTGGTCCTCTTGTGAAACCATGGTTCCTTGGCCAGAGCAATGGCTCCAGTGTTCTCACAAAATAGAGTCATTGGATTCAGTGCACTAGGCACTACTCCCAGATCTGTCATGAACTGCTTCATCCAGACACCTTCCTTTGCCGCCTCCGAGGCTGCGATGTACTCCGCTTCGCATGTAGAATCGGCTACCACGCTTTGCTTGGAACTGCACCAGCTTACAGCTGCCTCATTGAGAATAAATATGTATCCGGTTTGTGACTTTGTGTCATCCGGATTAATGTCAAAGCTTGCATCGATGTAACCCTTTACGACAAGCTCTTCATCACCTCCATAAATGAGAAACATTTCCTTAGTCCTTTTCAGGTACTTAAGGATATTCTTGACCGCCGCCCAGTGCTCCGTTCCAGGATCACTTTGAAACCTTCCGACCATACTTATGGCAAGGCTGACATCAGGTCTTGTGCACAACATTGCATACATGATAGAGCCTATGGCTGAAGCATAGGGGATGACACTCATCTTTTCTCTATCTTCTGCAGTCACTGGGCATTGAGTCTTACTCAACTTCACATCTTGTAACACAGGCAAGAACCCCTTCTTGGACTGATCCATTTTGAACTTCTTCAAAACTTTTTCAAGGTATGTGCTCTATGGAAGTGCTATTAAGCGTCTCGATCTATCTCTATAGATCTTAATGCCTAATATGAAAGCAGCTTCTCCTAGGTCCTTCATTGAAAAACTCCTGTTCAAATGTTCCTTCATGCTTTCCAGCACTTCTATATTGTTTCCAATCAGCAATATGTCATCCACATATAATATTAGAAACACTATAGAGCTCCCACTCACTTTCTTGTAAATACAAACTTCTCCATAAACTTGTATAAACCCAAACGCTTTGATCACCTCATCAAAGCGCTTATTCCAACTCCGAGATGCTTGCACCAGCCCATAAATGTATCGTTGGAGTTTACAAAATGTGTCAGCATTATCTGGATCGACAAAACCTTCTGGTTGAATCATATACAACTCTTCCTCAAGGAAACCGTCAAGGAACGCTGTGTTGACATCCATCTGCCAAATTTCATAGTCAAAATAAGCAGCTATTGCCAACATGATTCCGACAGACTTAAGCATCACTACGAATGAGAAGGTCTCATCGTAGTCAACTCCTTGAACTTGTGAAAAACCCTTTGCCACAAGTCAATCTTTATAGACAGTGACATTACCGCCCGTGTCCGTCTTCTTCTTAAAGATCCATTTGTTCTGAATGGCCTTTTGCCCTTCAGGTAATACTTCCTAAGTCCATCTTCGTTTTCATACATGGATCCCATCTTGGATTTCATGGCCTCTAACCATTTCTCGGAATCCGGGCCCATCATCGCTCCTCCATAGCTCGTAGGTTCATTGTTGTCCAACAACATGACCTCCAATATAGGGTTGTCGTACCACTCACGAGTAGTACGCGCCCTTGTCGACCTACGAGGTTTAGTAGTAACTTGATCTGAAGCTTCACGATCATCATCATTAACTTCCTCTTCAACCGTCGTAGGTTCCATAGAAACATCTTTCTGCGATGCGCTACTCTCTGGTTTAAGTAAAGGTTCAATAACCTCATCAAGCTCTATTTTCCTCCCACTCAATTCTTTCGAGAGAAACTCTTTCTCAAGAAATGTTCCGTTCTGAGCAACAAACACTTTGCCTTCGGATCTGAGACAGAAGGTATACCCGACTGTCTCTTTCGAGTATCCTATGAAGACGCATTTCTTCGCTTTGGGTTCCAGCTTTTCAGGCTGAAGCTTTTTGACATAAGCATCACATCCCCAAACTTTAAGAAACGACAACTTTGGTCTCTTGCCAAACCATAGTTCATATGGCGTCGTCTCAACGGAGTTCAATGGTGCCCTGTTTAAAGTGAATGCAGCTGTCTCTAATGCATAACCCCAAAACGATAGTGGCAAATCGGCAAGAGACATCATAGAACGCACCATATCTAATAAGGTTTGATTATGACATTCAGACACACCATTACGAAGTGGTGTTCCAGGCGGTGTCAACTGTGAAATAATTCCACACTATCTTAAGTGACTGCCAAACTCATAACTCAGATATTCACCTCCTCTATCAGATCACAGGAATTTAATCTTCTTGTTATGATGATTCTCAACTTCACTCTGAAATTGCTTGAACTTTTCAAACATTTCAGACTTGTATTTTATTAAGTAAATATACCCATATCTACTTAAGTCATGAGTGAAGGTGAGAAAATAACGATATCCACCGCACGCTGTAACATTCATTGGACCGCACACATCAGTATGTATGATTTCCAATAAGTCACTTGCCCGTTCCATTGTTCTAGAGAACGGCGTTTTAGTACTCTTGCCCATGAGGCATGGTTCACATGTGTCAAGTGATTCAAAATCAAGTGACTCCAAAATTCCATCAGCATGGAGATTCCTCATGCGTTTTACACCAATATGACCCAAAAAGCAGTGCCACAAGAAAGTGGTACTATCATTATCAACTCTACATCTTTTGGCATCAATGTTATGAACATGTGTATCATCACTATCAAGATTCAATATGAATAAACCCCTCACATTGGGTGCATGACCATAAAAGATATTACTCATATAAATAGAACAACCATTATTCTCTGCTTTAAATGAGTAACCGTCACGCAATAAACAAGATCCAGATATAATGTTCATGCTTAATGCAGGCACTAAATAACAATTATTCAGGTTCATCCCTAATCCCGATGGTAATCGAAGAGAGAGCGTGCCGACGGCGATCACATCAACCTTGAAATCATTTCCCACGCACATCGTCACTTCGTCCTTTGCCAGCCTTCGTCTATTCCGTAGTTCTTGTTTTGAGTTGCAAATGTGAGCAACTGAACCGGTATCAAATACCCAGGCACTACAACGAGAGCTAGTAAGGTACACAACAATAACATGTATATCATATATACCTTGTTTTTTGTTGGCCGCCTTCTTGTCAACCAGGTACTTGGGGCATTTCCGCTTCCAGTGACCAGTTCCCTTGCAATGAAAGCACTTAGTTTCTGGCTTCGGTCCAGCCTTGGGCTTCTTTATAGGAGTAGCAACTGCTTTGCCATCCTTCTTGGTTTTACCCTTCTTGCCCTTGCCCTTGCCATTCTTGTTGATACTAGTGGTTTTATTGACCATCAACACTTGATATTCTTTCTGGATTTCGGACTCAGCGACTTTTAGCATCGCAAACAGCTCGGCGGCTGACTTGTTCATCCCGTGCATGTTATAGTTCATCACAAAGCTCTTGTAACTAGGTGGCAGTGATTGAAGAACTCTGTCAGTGATCTCCTATGGCGGAAGGGCAATTCCCAACACCGCAAGACGAATCGAATACCCAGACATTCTGAGTATATGTTCACTGATAGACCCGTTCTCCTCAATTTCGCAAGCATAGAACTTATCGGAAGTCTCATACCTCTCGATCCGAGCATTCTTTTGAAAGATAAACTTCAACTCCTGGAACATCTCATATGCTCCATGACGTTCAAAACGTCTTTGAGGTCCCGGTTCTAAGCCATACAATATTGCACACTGAACTATTGAGTAATGTTGGGGATATAACCCCGTGGTATGACCCACCCTAAGGGCTCCGGGTTATGCTTGGCAGCTCATACACTGGCCCTAGGTGAGCTAGTGGTCCTAAAGCCTAGGAAGCTTGGCGACTCATAAGGTGGGCCAGACAGTGGCCCAGAAGACCCGGGTGTGTAAGCCGCCCGGGGACAACTTGGACAAGAAGATAGAGGAAGACTCGGATAGACAATGAGAGTCGGTTACCAGTTGTATGACCCGTGGTCTAGACCTCCTATATAAAGGCAGACCCGGGGCGGTTTAGAGATCAGGTTGTCGAATACTAGGTCAAGCTTCAGCTCCCTTGTAATCGACACATCAAGCAATACAAACACAAGCAGGACATAGGCTATTACGTCGAGTTGAGGGGCCGAACCTGGGTAAATCCGTGTCTTTCGTCCCCATCAACCCCATTGAGTCCATCACGTTAGCAATGGCCTCGAACCGAAGTTCGTTTACCCGGACATCTGTTGTGACAAAACCACGACAGTTGGCGCCCACCATGGGGCTTGCGCTCGGTGGTGTTGAGTTCTCAATGGGCTATCTCTCGGGGCTCGAGGGATACGTGGTTGGTAGGATGTCGCCGCGGCCAGCTCTACATCGACGATGCTGGCTGGGGGCTTGATGCCAGCTCTGTGGAGTATGGCTTCCGGGTTCCATTCGGTGGGATCCATGTGTTCATCGGAAAAGTTGATGGAGCAACACCCGGGCCGGACATCTGCACCAACCTCATCGAGCCGGCTCGGCGTCTGCAACCTACTCGTAGTGTGCAACCCGCCCGCGTTAGCCTGGGCCGGAAGCACGTCTTCATGGGCTTTACTCAAGGTATGGATCTGGAAGCTTCTGGATCACAGGATAGTCTCGTTTACTTAGAGGACGAATCTTCCAGCGGAGAAACAAAGTCAGTCTACAAGCTTCACAACGGCGGGCTCGGGGGCTACGATGAGCTCTGCCCTGAGTCGAATCGCTCTGAGGCGGACGATCTTGGGCCGCCGGTGCATGCTGCCGTGTTCATGGCAGGTTCAGTCCTAGGCACGAATAGTATGCCCGCAGGGGCCGCCACCTCAGGCGATAAACCGCCGCCGCCGGCTCAAGTTCCTTTGGAGCTGATGGACGATTTCACGGCCCTAATGGCTACTGACGTTACACCGGACAATTAAGCGGCTAGGAACTTGGAGATTGCAAGGATCAAGGATCGGATGGCGGAAGAGCAGCAGAGGATGGCTAAGTTAAAAGCCCAGATGGAGCAAGAGGCAGAGCACATCAAGACAGACGCTTTCCATCTTGGACTGGAGCAACAATCGGTAGCCGCGGTTCATCGGATGAGGCATCAATCCCATCTTCCGAAACGTTATGAGGCAAGAAACCTCTTCAACACGCCAGGGACAGGGCGAACAATGGATGCACCTGGAAGCCGCCCGGCGGCTCGACTAGTGACTCAACTGACCCGGCGAAATCAGGCCTCGCCTACGGCCTTTCCAACACTGGTGGGTCATTACTCTAACCCGGCCGAGAATATGGTAGCAGCAGCCACCTGGCTCGAAACAATTCCTATTCCGGATGAGGCGCCCTTTGCGGAGGATGTGCAGAACGCCATTGGATACTTGAAGACAGCGATGGCCCAGCAGGAAAATTACACCTACAGCCGGAGCCGTGTTCATTCAACCCCTCCCTAGCCGGAGTTTTAGCCGGCGCTATGAGTCGCCGGCGGGTTCCAGCAGCAACCGGCACCGAGAGATTCCAACGAGTCATTGGCCGGCTGTGGATACACAAGCATTCGGAAATCGAGCAAGAGGCCAGCAAGAGGTGGCAGCTTTAGCCGAGGCAGCTCGCCAGGAGCCCGCGCCATCCGTGTCAGTAGGAGTTGGAGGAACCACCAAAGTGGGGGGTGCCATGTTTATCACTGGCTCTGCGGAGTGAGCAGCTGCCAAAGGATTTCAAAGGGCCCCGCAAAGTTCCAAATTAGACCGCTGATTTACCCCCAGAGGCTTGGGTGGAAAGTTATGAACTAGCCATGGAGATGTTGGACGTCAGTGAGGCGGTTTGTGCCAAATACTTCATCATGATGCTTGAAGGCTCGGCCCGCACATGGTTAAAGGGATTGCCACCTAATACCATCAACTCATGGGCAGAGCTGAGAGCCAGATTCATTAAAAACTTTCAAGGAACGCGTAAACAGCACATGACCATCATGGATCTTGATCACTGTGTTCAACAGGAGAATGAGTCAGCTCATCAATGGGTACGGCGGGTCTCGACCATCATCCACTCTTCGGAGCAGATCACGGCGGCTCAGGCAGTACTGATCCTAGAGAAGAACTGCCACTTTGTCCCGCTAAAGCAGAAGCTTGGCCGGCTCAAGCGCACATGTCAAGATATGGGAGAGCTCATGACGGCTCTCACGAAATACGCCGACTCTAACACACGAAGGATCCGGGCTCCGACGAGGAGAAGGCCGTCCAAGGCAAGAAGGGCACAGAGCAAGGGTACGACAAACAATGGTAGCGAGAGCAAACATAAGAATCCTGAGGCCGGGTCAGAACTGGTGGCCAATGCAAGTACCAATCAGAATCACCCCAAGGGCAACAGGAGGTTTAGGCCACCTTTTAATAAGGACAAGCCTGCCTTTAATTTGGAGGAGGCGCTGAAGGGTCCTTGTCCGGATCATGGCCAGCCCGATAAGCCGGCAAACCACACATGGGGAGAGTGTTGTTTCATGCAGAAACTCAAGAATCACTTTACACACCCCAACAATCTGGACGGTGGCCCACCGGGCGGCTCTGGACATGGCGGGTCAGGGGCCGGTTTTGGGTCTGGCGGCTCAGGGTCTGGTCACCCAGGTCAGGGTAATCAAGGAGGACACCAGTAGCATTCTGGTAACAACAATCAGCAACAGCGTAATCAGTCTGGTTATCAGAGTAACCCGAAGTAGCTTAGCTCCGGTCAGTATCATTTTTTCATGACCAGCCTCAACAAAAGGGATCAGAAGTTGCGCAAGCGAGCGGTCAATGCGGTTGGACCAGCCCTACCATAGTATTTACGATGGTCTGAGTATGATATAACGTGGAGCCGAGAGGATCACCCGCCGCGTATCGATGACCCAGGGCGGCTGGCTTTGGTTGTGGCCCCCCAAGTGGGAGGGTATATGGTGAATAAAGTGTTAATGGATGGAGGCAGCAGTATTAATATCCTCTACTATGATACTTTTCGGCGGATGAAATTGCTAGACAAGGATTTAAAACCCTCGTCCACCATTTTTCATGGTGTGGTGCCAGGCAAGTCGGTGTATCCAGTGGGCAGGATTTCTTTGGAATTGGCCTTTGGCGACAAGTATAACTACAAGGTGGAGTCCTTGTGGTTTGAGGTGGTAAAAATCAAGAGTCCTTACCACGCATTGTTTGGACGTCCAGCTTATGCAAAATTCATGGCTAGGCCTTGCTATGTATACCTACGGCTCAAGATGCCCGGCTTAAAAGGTACCATTACTGTTCATGGTGACTGAAAGATGGCCATTGAGTGTGAGGAAGGATATGCGGCTTACGTAGAGTCCAGTTGCGCTCGGGAGGAGCTTAAATTTTATAAGGAGAATGTTGACCCGGAGGATATGACTCCACTAAAGAAGCCCACGACGGAGGTTGAGCCGCCCTTCAAGTTTTCAGCGGATGATACTAAAGCGGTAGACTTTACCCCGGGCGACTCTTCCAAACAATTCATCATTGGAGCTCACATTTATCCCAAATAGGAAAGCACGCTCACCGAATTCATCCGTGAGAATCGGGACATCTTCGCATGGAAACCTTCTGACATGTCGGGTGTATCGAGAGAGTTTGCTAAGCACAACCCTTAATGTGGATCCGAAGTTTAAGCCTATTAAACAGTTTCTGCGACGGTTCAATGAGGAGAGACGCAAGGCAATCGGGGAAGAAGTTGCCCGGCTCTTGGCGGCGGGCTTCATTGTTGAGGTTTTTCACCCGGAATGGTTGGCTAACCCGATGCTGGTGCTCAAGAAGAATGGCACTTGGCGTATGTGCATAGACTACACGGACTTTAACAAAGCCAGTCCGGCTGATCCGTTTGCTCTTCCCCGTATTGATCAAATCATCGATGCTACGGCAGGATGTGAAAACCTGTGTTTTTTGGACGCCTATTCAGGCTATCATCAGATCAAGATGGCAGTTAAAGACCAAGAGAAGACGGCTTTCATTACGCCTTTTGGAGCTTTCTGCTATGTATCCATGCCTTTTGGGCTCAAGAGTGCCTAGGCAACCTATCAGGGTGTGTGCAGAATTGTCTTCACAGTCAGATTGGCCATAATGTCCATGCGTATGTGGATGACATCGTAATTAAGTCAAGGAAGAAGGAGACCCTTTTGGATGACTTAAGGGAGACCTTTGATAATCTCCGGGTCTATAAGATGATGCTTAATCCAGCCAAGTGTGTCTTTGGTGTTCCAGTTGGCAAGCTCTTGGGTTTTTTGGTTTCTGAGCGTGGCATTGAAGCTAACCCGGATAAAATCAAGGCTATCACTTCTCTGGCTGAGCCGGCCTGTATTAATGATGTTTAGCGCTTGGCAGGGCGGATTGCCGCATTGAGCCGGTTCATAAGCCGCCTCGGAGAGAAAGCTATTCCTTTATATCAGATGATGAAGAAGACGGAGAATTTTGTCTGGAGCACGACGGCGGGTGAAGCATTAGAGGCGCTCAAGAAGCAGCTTACTGAGCCACCGTTGCTGGCTGCTCCGGCTGAGAAAGAGCCATTGCTTCTATACGTGGTGGCTAATAACCGGGCAGTAAGCGCTGCAGTTGTAGTCGAGCGTAAGGAGTCTGGGAAAGAATATCCGGTTCAAAGGCCAGTTTATTACATCAGTGAGGTCCTCACGGATTCTAAGCAAAGGTACCCACATTGGCAGAAGCTAGTATACGGGGTCTTTATGGCCAACCGCAAGCTAAAGCACTATTTTTTGGGGCACCAAATAACTGTGGTCAGTTCTACTCCGTTGGGGGACATAATCCAGAATAGAGAAGCCACTGGAAGGATTGCTAAGTTGGCATTGGAGTTGGGGCCTCTCAATCTAAAATATATGCCTCGTACGGCTATCAAGTCCCAAGATCTTGTGGACTTTATAAATGATTGGACGAAATGTCAAGCTCCCGAGGAAAAGCCGGATGACACATACTGGACCATACACATTGATGGATCCAAGCAGCTAGAAGGGTCAGGCGCAGGAGTTGTTTTGACGTCTCCTAAAGGTGATAAGTTTTGTTACGTGCTCCGGTTGATGTTCCCTTGCACTAACAATGCGGCTGAGTATGAGGCTCTGCTTCATGGGCTTAGATTAGCCAAGGAGATGAATTTAAGTCGGGTAAGGTGTTTGGGCGACTCAGATTTGGTGGCTCAACAGGTTTCGGGCACTTGGGACTCCAAAGACCCACGGATGGCGGCTTATCGACAAGCGGTTGATACTATTGCCGGCCACTTCAAAGGGTATCAGGTGGATCACATTGATCGTCGCAGGAATGAGGCGGCAGATGCGCTGCCACGGCTAGGCTCCCAACGAAAGCCGATGCCGCCCAATGTATTCCTGGACGTCTTACATCATCCGACTATTAAGTTACCCTCGTAAGAGGATTTGGCTATTCCTGACCCGGAGGGGGAGTTAGTGGCGGCTTTGCACGCTATCCCTGATTGGACTGTCCCCTACCTGGCCTATCTGACTCGGGGTGAGTTACCTGATGATGAAGACCTGGCCAAACAGATCACCCGGCACTCTAAATCAATGACGATAGTTAATGGTGAGTTGCACAAATGCAGTGTGACTGGCGTTTTTCAACGTTGTGTCTCACCTGAGGAGGGTCAGCAAATCTTAAATGAAATTCATGCCGGAGATTGTGGACATCACGTTGGCTCGAGGTCGCTGGTAGCAAAGGCCTTCCGGCACGGGTTCTTCTGGTTAACGGCTCACAAGGATGCACAAGACTTGGTTCGTAAATGTGACGACTGTCAAAAGTTCGGCCGGCGTGCTCATGTTTCGGCTCAAGAGTTAAGGATGATACCAATTACATGGCCATTTGCAGTCTAAGGGCTAGACATGGTAGGACCTTTCAAAAGATCCAAAGATAAGAAAATGCACCTCTTGGTGGCGGTTGATAAATTCACCAAATGGGTGGAGGCAGAGCCGGTTAGCAAGTGTGACGCGACTACGACGGTTCAATTTGTTAAGAAGTTGATCTACCGTTTTGGTTACCCTCACAGCATT
This sequence comes from Hordeum marinum, assembly GCA_022496015.1. Classification (NCBI taxonomy): domain Eukaryota; kingdom Viridiplantae; phylum Streptophyta; class Magnoliopsida; order Poales; family Poaceae; genus Hordeum; species Hordeum marinum. The sequence goes on along the minus strand of CM039678.1, from coordinate 424,229,654 downwards.
ATCACCGACAATGGCAATAATCTATCTAAGGGGGCTATGAAAGAGTTCTGTAACAAGGAGCACATCCGGCTGGATGTTTCAGCAGTTGCGCATCCATAGTCTAATGGTCAGGCGGAGCGTGCTAATCAAGAGATTTTAAGGGGCATCGAGCCACGGCTTATGGTTCCTTTACAACAAACGCCCGAGTGTTGGGTAGAAGAATTGCCTTCCGTCTTATGGAGTGTCAGGACTACCCCCAACAGATCTATAGGCTATACACCTTTCTTTATGGTGTACGGTACCGAGGCAGTATTGCCGAGTGACATCCGGCATGATTCGCCACGTGTAGCGGCTTATGTTGAAACGGATAATGAGACGGTACATCAAGACGCGTTGCATGCTTTGGAAGAAGCACGGGAGCTGGCGACTGCCCGATCGGCGATCTATCAGCAAGACCTACGCCGCTACCATAGCCGCAGGATCAAGACCCGGACGTTCCAGGAAGGCGACTTAGTGCTCCGGCTAATTCAAGACTAGACAGGCATGCATAAGTTATCTACTCCTTGGGAAGGACCTTTTGTGGTCAGTAGAAATCCCAACAATGGGTCATACTATCTCGTCGATATCAGGGATGACTCAGAGACGGCAGGTCGGGAAACCCGCCGGCCATGGAACATAGCACATCTACGGCCGTATTACACATGAGGGCGTTGAGACTCGCCATTGTACACTATCATTGTACATACCATATATAAATAAAATAAAATCCCTGCAAGACGGGACCTCTTTTGTTACACACATCTTTGTTCATACAAGAAGAGTTCATAAAAATTCTAGTTGATATATCAACTGCGGTGGAGGGCGGCTTCTTACCTTCGGGTATCGCTTCTAATGCTTTATCGGCTAGGCTCTATGCCAAAATCTCCGTCTAACATGATTAGCCGCGGCGGAGGGCGGCTTCTTACCTTCGGGTATCGCTTCTAATGCTTTATCGGCCGGCGTTTACACCATATTGCTGAAGGGGGCTTCTTACCGTCGGATATCGCTTCTAACACCCTATCGGCCGGCTTCATGCCAAATCTCCGGCTAACATGATTAGCCGCAGTTGTAGGAAGTTTTTTACCGACGGGTATCTAACCCTAACAACCGGCAGAGGACGGCTTCTTACCTCCGAGTATAGCTTCTAATGCCTTATCGGCCAGGCTTTATGCCATCTCTGGCTAACCAGATTACCCATGGTTGCCAAGGGGGCTTCCCACCTTCAGGTGTAGCTTATCTAACCCTAACAACCGACGGAGGGCGGCTTCTTACCTCTGGGTATAGCTTCTAATGCCTTATTGGCCAGGCTTTATGCCATCCCCGGCTTACCAGATTAGCCATGGTTGCCAAGGGGGCTTCCCACCTACGGGTGTAGCTTATCTAACCCTAATCAACCGGCGGAGGGCGGCTTCTTACCTCTGGGTATAGCTTCTAATGCCTTATCGGCCAGGCTTTATGTCATCCCTAGCTAACCACATTAGCCATGATTGCCAAGGGGGATTACCACCTACGGGTGTAGCTTACCTAATCTTGGCCATCGATGTCTTCTATGTTGACAAAGCAACATAAGTGATCAAAGCAGCATACAAAGACAATGATAGTTGAAGACCCTAATCATTTTATACAGCATAATAGAACAAGATTCAGCAGAAGCAAAAGTGACATCTAGTCTATTACATACACTCCCTGAGGAGCCCAAAATTTCAGACAAATCTTTTCAACACCACACGACGGGTCATGGAGAGTGGGTTGTTACAAGTTTTTCAAAGTAAGGACTAGCCAGCTGCCGGGTCATCCTGCTCTGGCTCTTCGGTGGCCCCGATCTGGAGATTGTCCAAGTCCCAGTTGCAGTTCGTTAGAGCTGCAAAAGAGCCTTCTTCAAAGTAAGGAGGCGGGTCAAGGTCAGGAGCGAAGAGGTCCTTACTGCGGGCAGGTGTTAAGTCCTTGCACTCGTAAAGCGGGCCGTGGATTCTCTTTTGGTCAGGGCCATAAGCTGCCTGGTAGGTCGTCAGATCAGCTTCCTCCGCTAGGATGCAAGCTAGCACTCTGGAATCCTTCACGCACCGACTGTAGTCCGCATCGGTGAACTCAGAGTTGTCGTCTTTCTTTGAAGGGAATCCATCCATCATCTCGGCTGATGTCAGCTTCGGAGAGAAAGCCAAGGCTCGGCTGATGCCCGTAATCGCTCCTTGGCGGGCGACTGCTTTCTTTAACTCGGCAATCTGCTTGGGCATGGTGGACAAGAGCTCCAAGATGCCCTTGAGAGTCGCAGGAATCTTGTCTTTGTATTGCACGGCTTTAAAAGTGCACACCATGCCGTAGTATAGATGCTCCGTCAGGGTATAGATAGCCTTCAACGGCAACAGACTGTCAGAAGCCAGTTGCCGGCTCCTAGGGACTGCATAAGTCGCAAATTTCATGGTGAGTTGTCAGTATAAGTAGTATATGATAATTGAAGCACAAGTTATCAGAAACTTACCAAAGAGGGCGGCTGTCATTCTTGTAATATGACGCTTCAAGGCTTGGAGTTCATCTGATACAGCTATCAGTCGTTGATCGGCGTCATCCGCCCGCCTAGTCAAGGAGGCCTTCTTAGACTCGGCTGACTCTTTAAAGGCGGCGAAGTCGGCCTTGATTGTAGCCAACTCCTCAGAAAGGAGCTGGCACTTCTCTTCTGTGGCACTTCGAGCCGTTTATTGAGCCGCCAAATTGGTCTTCAGATCCGTCAATTGTGACCCGGCTTCAGCTAAAGTTTCCTGTGGCATGTCAAAGCATAGCATCAGTAGGCAAGTCTCCAAACAGATCGCAAGCAATATGTATGACACTTGGGGGCTAATGTCTATTTTTAGACGTTTTGGCACTGAAAGACCTGGCTCAACTTTGGACTAGATTGAGCCGGCCCTTGGGGGCTACGGATTTGGATTTTCTACAAGGAAGATCATGAAAGACCCGGCTCAACTTTGGACTAGATTGAGCCGGCCCTTGGGGGCTACGGATTTGGATTTTCTACAAGGAAGATCATGAAAGACCCGGCTCAACTTTGGACTAGATTGAGCCGGCCCTTGGGGGCTAAGGAAGGTTATAACAGGAAAAAGAGTACCTCATATTTTTTCTTCATCAGACTGACCAGTCGAAATTCCAGATCTCGGTTGGTGGAAAGTCGGTTCACATAACCGGTGTGAAGCTCTTCGGTTGTCATCTTCTCAAAGACAGAAGATTCAAACTCCAACTTCTTCGAGGCTTCAGCCGGCTCTTTATGCTTGGTCAGCACGTGAGCCGAGGGAGTCTAGAAGCCAGAGCCGGTGATCATGACGTCCGGAATGGCAGCGTTCTTGGTCATCTGGACAGGACTTGGTGGCTTCGAAGGATCCCTTGGAGGGCTCTCTGGGATGATATCTTCAACAGCCAGCCCACTAGACGCGACTGGCGGATCCACATCTGGTCGTGATTCGTCCGGTTGTTCATGCTTCGGCTCTTGGGATGCAGGGCTAGGGGAGGACTTGTTCGTCTTTCACACTTTGCTTGAGCCCTGGAGAGCACGAATGTCAGAACCCAAGGATTACAACCGCCAAAGGGAACAAAAATGCACGGTTAAAGGAAATACTTACAGCGGATTTATCTTAGGAGGTAGCAGGGCGGTCACCGTAGAGTCGCCAGAGGAAGGTGACCTCTGAGAGATAGTTGAGAAAAGATAAGACAGTATTGAAATGGCAAAGCAAACCAGTCCAACAAGAGATACATACCTCTGCAGGGCGCTTCTTTGGAGCTAAGGTGTTCGGTAAACCAGGCGCGAGATCCGTAGAGCCGGCGCTCCGGGTCTGACGACGATCAGCCTGTTGTTGCTTTTTAAAAGAAATTGAGGCTCTAGATAAGCAAGAGGATGAGAGAGAGGAACTTTTCCAATAACCCGCCGCAGCTTCCGGGGGACAAAATATTCTGAGCCGGAAGAAACATGGATTACCTCAGGGGCATTGGCGCAGCTGGTCTCCACATCATCCTGTGAGTAAAAACAGGTGTTAGTGAAATGAGAAGACAAAGTCTCAGAAAACAGCTAAAATTTTACCTCTGAGCCGGATGATTGTGGTGGGTCAAACCATCCCTCTTGTGGGGCGTCCTTATTGGGCTTCTTAGCCGGGGCCTTCTTCTTGGTCTTCTTCAAGGGAGGGATGTACTCCTTCTTCCAGAAGTCAGAGTCGGACTGAAAGAATAAGCCAGTTAAGGGCAGTAGATCAGCAAGGTACAAGTAAGGGCCAAGAGACGGATGGGAAGAAATCGCCTTACATCTAGGGCCGGATTAAGGGCACTAAAGGGGATCAACCCGATAGCATTGCAGGCTCTGGATGTCTCATGAACGAGACTCCTGATAGCAGTGGTGATGTCGTCTTCTATCAAGGTTGACCGGCTGAAGCAGAGTGAGCTGTCGTATTCTCCCTTGTACTCGCACATAAGGCGGCTTCTGTGGCTTAACGGCATGATCCGCCAAGAGATCCAGCAGTGGATCAGGTCCAGTCCGGTTAAGCCGTTGGCCATGCGTGCTCTGAAGCTGACAGCCGGCCAGGAAGCTTTGAAGTTGTCTTGAGCCGGGAAGGACGGTAACCCGGCAGTGGACGTTCACCCTCTGGAGAAGTATCTTTGCAATAGAACCACGTTTTATTCCAGTCCTTTGGGTGACTCGGCAACTACATAGCCAGAAAGGTGATGTCCCGGCGCCTCTGGATAGAAATTCCGCCCAGCTCGAGACTCGGACCAGCCTTCACTTCAGTTTGACGGTTGGCATAGAAGAACTCCCGGAACAGGCCTACCGACGGCTTGGCTTGCAGATAGACTTCACACAATACTTGAAAGTTGCAGATGTTTGAGACGGAATTGGGGGCTAGGTCTTGAGGATGGAGTTTGTAAAGATGAAGGACATCGCGGATGAATTTTGAGCTGGGAGGCACGAAACCCCGCTCAATATGGTCTGAGAAAACGACCACCTCTCCTTCTTGGGGAACGGGCTTCAGTTCATCACCCGGGACCCGCTAGTGGATGGCATCTTTGGAAGGGAGAGTGCCAGCATGAACAAAGTCCATCAAAAACTCTTCCATAACGCACGACCCGACCCAGTTACAGGAGTTCGAGGCACGAGACATCTAGCCAGTTCAAAGATTGTGAAAATTAAAACACGGTGAGTCAAGAGGAGACTAAAATCTATGGCGACTTACGAGCTTAAAGATTCTACGTATAAGATGCTATACTCCAGCTGATGAGAGCCGGCGCAGTGTAGTGGGTCAACCTAGCAAACGAGGGGGGGGGGAATTTGGCTAAGTCTTGGAAAATAGATTTCACAAACTACCGCTATATTTATGGATCTACAAAAGCAGGAAAAAGGTTCCTATTTTTAGACCTAGCGAAGAATAGGCAAAGGAGAGGAAAACTGAAACGGTAAGAAGGAGCCGCGATGGGCCCGTGCATTGTGCACGGCCGCCCCGTGCGCGGCGGCGCAGCCAGGATGAGCATCAAGGGTGCGGCCGACGTCGGAGGACCCCGAGCAACGGCGTCGGAAGAACCCACGCGAAGGCGACGGGCTTTCTACAAACCCTACCGATGCAGTAATGGATCTAAGGAGAAGCACGGGCTTACCGGCGACGGCGCAGTGAAACGCGAATGAAACTCTGGTTCGCACAGTTTGATGCAGCGGCCTGTCGTCGACGGAGCGGAGGCGGCGCCAGAGCTGGAAGTGATGGAAGCGCTTGTGTCAAGAGGAGGAAGACGAGGAAGCGAGCGGGAGAAGTAATAAACCGCCTGGGGCGGTCCTATTTAAAAGGAGAAGGTAAAATGAGCGCGAAAATCCAGGCGATGGAAACGTTTCGGCCGAGGCGGACGCCTCGATTTTCGGGATGGTCCCTTAATGCGAAGATTTGGTGAGTACGTCAGCGAATCTTTTCTGCAGGGTCAACGTGATGTCATGGCGGGTCATTCTGGGCGACTCGCCAAAAGAGCAAGACAAGAGGGTGAAGTGAGCAAGCTCAAATCAACATGGGGCCTAATGTTGGGGATATAACCCCGCGGTATGACCCGCCCTAAGGGCTCCGGGTTAGGCTTGGCAGCTCATACACTGGCCCAAGGTGAGCCGGTGGTCCTAAAGCCTAGGAAGCTTGGTGACTCATAAGGTGGGCCGGACAGTGGCCCAGAAGACCCGGGTGTATAAGCCGCCCGGGGACAACTTGGACAAGAATATAGAGGAAGACTCGGATAGACAATGAGAGTCGGTTACCAGTTCTATGACCCGTGGTCTAGACCTCCTATATAAAGGCAGACCCAAGGCGACTTAGAGATCAGGTTGTCCAATACTAGGTCAAGCTTCAGCTCCCTTGTAATCGATACATCAAGCAATACAAACACAAGCAGGACGTAGGCTATTACCTCGAGTTGAGGGCCGAACCTGGGTAAATCCGTGTCTTTCGTCTCCATCAACCCCTTTGAGTCCATCACGTTAGCAATGGCCTCGAACCGAAGTCCGTTTACCCGGACATCTCCGTGACAAAACCACGACAAGTAATCTCCAGAACATGCCTCCCAAGTGTTCTTAACGTCTTCGGATGACATGTCTTGTGGTTGGTCACCAAGCGGTGCATCAAGGACATATGATTTCTGGGAGGCCGTGAGGATGATCCTCAGATTACGGGCCCAATCAACAAAGTTACTTCCATCATCTTTCAATTTAGCTTTCTCTAGGAACGCATTGAAATTCAGGGGTGCTACTACGCGAGCCATTGATCTACAACATAAATATGCAAAGGTTACTTAGACTATTGTTCAAGATAATGAGTTTAGTTAACCAAATTACTAAAGCTCCCACTCAAATTGACATCTCTCAGGTCATATGAGTGTCACATGATCCAAATTCACCAACTCAAGTCCGATCATCACGTGAGTTGAGGTGGTTTCAATGGTGAACATCATCATGTTGATCATATCTACTATATGACTCATGTTCGACCTTTCGGTCTCTTGTGTTCTGAGGTCATGTTTGTACATGCTAGGCTCGTCAAGTTTAACCCAAGTGTTCTACATGTGCAACACTGGCTTGCACCCGTTGTATGTGAACGTAGAGTCTATCACACCTGATCATCACGTGGTGTCTCGACACGACGAACTTTCGCAACGGTGCACACTCGGGGAGAACACAATTCATTTTGAAATTTAAGTGAGGGATCACCTTATAATGCTACCGTCGTCCTAAGCAAAACAAGGTGCATAAAAGGATTAACATCACATGCAAATCATAAGTGACATGATATGGCCATGAACTTGTGCTTTTGATCTCCATCTAGAAAGCACCGGCATGATCTCCATCGTCACCGGCATGACACCATGATCTCCATCATCTTGATATCCATCAACGTGTCACCATCGGGGTTGTCACGCCCACCATTCTTCTACTACTATTGCTAATGTTTAGTGATAAATTAAAGCATTACATAGCGCTTAATAATTGACATGCAGGTCATACAATAATTAAAGACAAACCTATGGCTCCTGCCGGTTGCCATACTCATCGACATGCAAGTCGTGATATTCTATACAACACATGATCATCTCATACATCACATATATCTCATCATGTAATTGACCATATCACATCACAACATACCTTGGAAAAACAAGTTAGACATCCTCTAATTGTTGTTGCATGTTTTACGTGGCTGCTACGGGTATCTAGCAAGAACAATTCTAACCTACGGATAAACCACAACGGTGATACATAAGTTGCTTTTCAACCTTCTCAAGGACCGCCTTAGTCAAATCCGATCCAACTAAAGTAGGAGAAAAGGACACCCGCCAGCCATCTTTGTGCAACGAGGTTACATGTTAGTCGATGGAACCGGACTCTCGTAAGCGTACGAGTAAGGTTGGTCCGGGCCGTTTCATCCCACAATACCGCTGAACCAAAACACGACCAAGGGAGGAAGAAATCTAAGCATCAACGCCCACAAACTCTTTGTGTTCTACTTGAGATCTCATCTACACAAAGACCTAGCTCTGATACCACTGTTGGGAAACATTGCATGGGAAACAAAAAAATTCCTACGCACACACAAGATCTATCCATGGTGATGAGCATCTACAAGAGAGAGAGTGGATCTACGTACCCTTGTAGATCGCTAAGCGGGAAGAGTTAATAAATGTGGTTAATGTAGTCGAACGTCTTCGCGATCCAATTCACCGAGCGTCCTGCGATCCAATCACGATCCGTCCCGATCAAGTACCGAACGAACGGTACCTCCACGTTCAGCACACGTACAGCTTGATGATGATCTCCGCCTTCTTGATCCAGCAAGAGGGAGCGGACAGGAAGACAAGTTCTCCGGCAGTGTGACGGTGCTGCAGCGATGGTGGTGGAGTAATCTCAGCAGGGCTTCGCCTAAGCAGAGCTGAAACCGATCTAGAGGAGAAACTACGAACTAGAGGGTAGGGTTGCACGTGGCTGAAAATCTTGTGCCAAAACCCTAAAACCTCTAGTATATATACGAGGAAGAGAGGAGGAGACTTGGACCAAGGTCCAAGCCATCTATTCTTCGGCCGAAGGGAGGAGAGGAGGAATCCTCCTCCAATCCTAGTAGGACTAGGACTCCTTCCTTATTTGGTCTTTTTGCCTTTTTCCACCTTTTTCTCTTTGGGCTTTTCTTCCCAGCCACATGGGCCTTGTGTGGGACTTCCACCAACCCACTAAGGGCTGGTATTCACTCTCCCACAGCTCATGTAGCCTCTTGGGTCGAAATACCCTCCCGATGGTCCCCCGGTACACTACCGGCACTCCCGGTACACTACCGATGAGCTCGAAACTTTTTCGGCGACCAAAACAGGATTTCCTATATATCAATATTTACCTCCCGACCATTCCGGAGCTCCTCGTGACGTCCGGGATCTCATATGGGACTCCTAACAACCTTCGGTCACCACCATGCATAACTCTATACTACCGAAACGTCACCAAACCTTAAGTGTGCAGACCCTGCGGGTTCGAGAACTATGTAGACATGACCGAGACACCTCCACGGACAATAACAAATAGTAGGACCTGGAGGCCCATATTGGTTCCTACATATTCTACGAAGATCTTTATCGGTCGAACCTCTATGTCAAGGATTCAGTTAATCCTGTATGATGTTCCCTTAGTTCTTCGGTATGTTACTTGCCCAAGATTCAATTGTCGGTATCTCCATACCTCGTTCAACCTCGTTACTGGCAAGTCTCTTTACTCGTTCTGTAATACTAGATCCTATGACTAAAACTTAGTCACATTGCTTGCAAGGCTTATTGTGATGTTGTATCACCGAGTGGGCCCTGAGATACCTCTCCGTCACATGGAGTAACAAATCCCAGTCTTGATCCATGTCAACCCAACAGACACCCTCGGAGATACCTGTAGAGCACCTTTATAGTCACCCAGTTACGTTCGACGTTTGATACACACAAGGCACTCCTCCAGTTTCCGTGAGTTGCATGATCTCATGGTCATAGGAACATATACTTGACATGCAGAAAACTGTAGCAATAAACTGACACGGTCATATGCTATGTTTATAGTTTGGGTCTTGTCCATCCCATCACTCTCCTAATGATGTGATCCCGTTATCAAATGAAATCACATGTCAATGGCTAGGAAACCTTGACCATCTTTGATCAACGAGCTAGTTCACTAGATGCATACTAGGGACAAAGTGTTGTCTATTTATCCACACATGTAATGTGTTTCCAACCAATACAATTATAGCATGGATAATAAACAATTATAATGAACAAGTAAATATAATAATAAACACTTTATTTATTGCCTCTAGGGCATATTTCCAACACAGTGATGTGGAAGAGCTATATGAACCAGATGAGGAGGAGGGAGTTGATGAAGCAGCAGAGCAGGAGGCAGCAGAGCAGGAGGTAGCAGTGAATAGCAGCATAGGAGGAAGCGGTACAAGAGGAAGCATCACAAGAGGCAGTCAGAGAAAGGGTCCAACAACTAGATCTCATGCAAGTTTAGATCAAATTATGGAAGAGGAATGGTACCCTTCCTGTGATGAGAAGAGCAACCAGGTGACTTAAGCCAGGAAGACAATGATGGGGCTCAACAACCAGCTTTTAACATTCCAAGTGGTAGGAATAGTAGGGCCAAGAAGATGAAACCAAGGTTTTGGTATGATGAGAAGTGAAAGAACCCACAAGAGCAATTTGTGAAGAAACTATGTTTCCTAGATGTGAGCCAGTTCAGGAGGGCACTTTTAACATTCCACATCTCATAGAACATAAACTATTCCTTTCATAGGAACTGTTTAGATAGGGTTATTGCAGTTTGCAGCACTGAAGAACGTCCATTTTTCATTGCAGCCTCTCATATTGCACATGACAAGACATTTTGTATAAAGAAAATAAACTTGTATCACAATTGTGCTGCAGTAGGAGAGAGCGCCAAAGTAAGTGCCAAGTGGTTGGCACATGAGTGTGAGCAACTACTGAGGGCAGACATTAACACACCAGTCCACTCAATAATTGAGAAATTGAAGCACAAACATGACATAGAAGTGTCCATTCACATGGCCTACAGAGCAACAAAAGTAGCTAAGAGTGTGGTCCAAGGAGATCAAAGGTCACAGTACACAGGGATAAGGGATTACCTCCAAACTGTATTGGATACCAATCCACGAAGTAGATGCATGGTCACAACAAAGCATTTGAAGGAACATCCTAGCAAGAATCCTAGATTCCATGGCTTGTTCATGTGCCTAAATGCTTGCAAAGATGGTTTCTTAAATAGTTGTAGACCTTTCATAGGTACTTATGTGCTATTTGCTTGCAATAAACTATTTATGGAAAGGTGCACTCCTTTGTTTCTAATGTTTTGTGTGTTGTTGTAGGTGTTGATGGGTGCTTTATAAAGTTGACCGTAAGGCAACAAATCTTGGCTGCAATTGGAAGAGATGGTAATAACAACATTTTTCCTATTGCTTTTGCAATTGTTGACAAAGAGGATACTGCAAGTTGGTCCTGGTTTTTAACACAACACAAGTATGTCATTGGTGGTGAGTTTGGGAAGTATGGCTACTACACTATCATATCTGATAGACAAAAGGTAACACCAAATTCTATGCTATATAATGCAAATGCTTATTAGTATCAAAAGTGCTTTATTAGTTGAACTTTAGTTGTTTCAAACAAGGTCTTCTTAAAGCCATAAGTAATATCTTCCCAAACTGCCAACAAAGATTCTGCCTTAGACATATTTATCAAAACTTTCAAACTACTGGCTTTAGAGGTGAAGAGTTAAAGAAATACATGGATCAGGCTAGCTATTCATATACCGAGCATGGATATGATGTAGCAATCGATGGCATGTAAATAGACTGTGAGGCAGCTTGGAAATAGCTTAGTAAGATTCCCAAACATACATGGGCTAGACATGCCATGGACAATAATTGTAAAACTGACCTGGTTGTCAAAAATATTAGTGAAGTATTTAACAAGATGATAATTGATGTTAGAGGCAAGACAATTAAAACTATGGTTAATCGGATCAGAACTAGTTGCTAGTTAATTTCAGTGCCAATAGGACAAAGACTGAGACAACCAAGTGGCTCATGTGGCCAACATATGTTGAAAAGCTGGAAGAAACGAAACATCATTCTATATATTGTCAATCTATCAAAGATGGACCTAATCTATACCAAGTTACAAGTGGATAAAGTGCATATGAAGTAAATTTGCAAGCACACACATGTGGTTGCAGGAAATGGTGCATGACAGGGGTTCCTTGCAACCATTCAGTTTCTGCAATTAACAAGGCAAAATTGCATCCAAAAGATTTTGTCCATGATTTCTTCAAGAAACCCATGTACCAAGCAGCCTACAATGCAATAGTTTACCCTATGCATGGGCCTGATCTATGGTCAAGGACTGGTGCCCCTAACATAGAGCCACCAGTTTTCAAAGAAAAGCCAGGAAAGAAACAAACTAAGAGGAGGAAGAGCAAGTTTGATAAGCCAACTCCCAAGGATACTTCTAGGATGGGTACAATCACTTGTAGCAATTGCAGCCTAACTGGGCATAGGTACACTAGCTGCGAGGAGACTCTCAAGCCAGCTCTGGCAATGAGGAGGAACCGACATGAGGTAATTTTGTGACTGTCTAAAATTTTTTATGCAAGTTTCCTATCTTGTAATATGTCTATGTTGTAATTCTAGGAAAATAGAAGAGTTGATGCACCAACAAGAGCATCACAAATAGCACCAACAAGGACATCTACATTAGCTCCTCCTACGGCAAGGGCACCAACCAGAGCTATACCAGCTGTAGCAACAGCTCCATCAACCTCTCATGCTCCAAGGGCACCAAAAATAGCTACACAAGCAGCAAGCAAAGCTCCATTAGTTCCTCATGCTCCAAGGGCACCAACTAAAGCTCCATCGGCTCCTCCTACATCCAGGAGAGCTCCAAAGGCAGCTACCGCTGCTGCATCTTCTGCTGGGCCCAGTTCCTCTACTTTTGTCGGGCCAAGTATCTCTACTAGGCAAAGGGCAAGGAAAAACTTCCTGCCTCCAAGACAAGCAGGTACTTGAAGAGTTAGAAAACCATCTTTTAAGATGTCTAAGTGGTTCAATTGTTCTAAGGGCAGCAAGTAAGTTTGTGGGGACATGGAGTTGGAGACTATGTTGGCTATGTTGGCTATGTTGGAGAATTTGATGTAAGTTACCTAAGTATGTTGTGTTGAATACTTTGATGCAAGTTACCTAATTATGGTTGTGTTGGAGACTTTGATCTAAGTTACCTAACTATGTTGTGTGGAAGAGTTTCATGCATTACTTTGATGATGATGGTTGCTTCCCTAATTGTTGATAATGGTGTTATGATGGTTGATGTAATGATGCTATATTCCCTATTTGTAGACGATGGTTATTGTAAAAAAACACATCACACACACCTAAAATGAGTATGTTTTGGCATTCCTCACACATCACACACAGAACATTCCTCACACAACATTCATCACAAACCATAACATAAATGAAATAAAACTTAGTTCAAGAACATAATATAAATGTAGTTCAAGAAACATTCAAACTGACCATAATTGACACAACCTAGTTCAAGAACATAATATAAACTTAGTACTCAAGATGTCATCGCACAACTTAAGTCACACCTTACAAGACATAGTTCAAGGACATAATAAAAACTTAGTACTTACATTCATAGGGTACACATTACAGTCTATAGGATACTTAAAATAATGACCAGCAAGGTCAGATCCTCTAATCATTCTTCATCACAAATATCCCTTATCTCCTTGAACTTTCTCTTGTTGTTTTCACCTGCTTTCTTCAGGTCTACAATGCATCACTCAAGAGTACTATTTTCACTGACCAGCTTCTGATTATCTTTCATCAACCGAGCAATGATGCAATCCAGGTTACTCTTCTCAATGCATAGCTTCTCTTTCTCTTTCTTCAAGTTAGCAAAACAGAACTTCAAAGTCCTATTATCAGAGCTCATCTTTTCCTTCTCTTTAAGATGATTTGACTTCAAATTCCTAATGACATTGCCTTGAGAAACATGAATGAACTTCAAGTGGTCAACAACAGCCTTTAGTTTAGTGATCTCAACATCCTTTACAACCAGTTGTTCATTCAGATCTCCTCCATTGCTCTTATCCACATGGATATTATTGTTCTCCTCACCATGATTCTTCAAATGATCATGTCCATCATTTAGATCTCCAATGCTGGTATGTGGTTGTGGAAGGTTATCCTAGGCATCTAGCAGGTTGTTCGCATCTTCAACAAGCTTCTCATAAGTGGCATGCAACTCCATTTTCTATTCTATCAGATTGTGGAGAGTAGTTGAATGTTCCAGGCATGCAATCCTATTGCAATGTTGGCTATCCTCATACGTACGCCAGAGTTTGTGAAGAGCATTCTGTAAATGATCTGACCAATCCTCATCTAGCCATTGCACTACTCCACAATTACTATCTCCCTGCAGTTAAATTGAAGATTGATAAACATTCAATTAAATATGATGGAAGAGATTACACTTCAGTTGAAAATTCAGTTAACAATTACTTTATCTATCTAAACATTCAGATAACAGTTAACTTAAAGATTCAGATAACAGTTAACTTAAAGATCCAGTTAACACTTCAGTTCAAAATTCAGTTAACAACTACTTTATCAGTTAACACTTCAGTTAAATATTCAGTGCAGTCATGTTGCCACTTCTCAAAACTTCTCAAAATTAAAGGTTTAGTTAGCCGCAAGATAATTACAAGACTATGAATAATGAACACTGACTATGAACAATGGACAGTAAAACCTAGAACATATTCTCAAAACTAGAAATGATAGCTACAACACAAATAAAAGAACTAATTAATTTGCAGACTTACTTCACCGCCACAAGCAATGAACCTCCTCCCAGTGCTAATCCCTTCGAATGCAACATACTTCTTCCCTGGTTTGCCATGCTCGCACATAACATCTTCATCCTCACCAGAGTGGTACGGGTCATCTACAGTAGCTGGGATCTGGTTCAAATCGGCCCAACGAACGAGTTCAAATCGACCCAACATAGCACAAACCCTAAATCCCGGTCTGGCCAAATCAAAACCCTAAATATGCCAGAATTGAAGGAACTAACCTTCATAGGGGAGTCGTAGGAGGAGATGTAGTGTGCCGCCGCCGACTCGCCGCTTTCGCCGTCGTTCCAGGACACCATGGCCGACGGGTGGCGGCGAGCAGAGCAGAGACGAAAGGAGTAGGAGGGAGCTCGCGGTCGCCAGAGAGAAGACATAGTGCGGGGTCGAGCTGCTCTGTCTGTGCGACGCGAGCCGACCGCGTTGGTTTGACCAGGTACTGCCTAACGACGTCGTCCGCCTGGCCGTTACGCCACGTCATTAGTTTTGGGTCCCACTTGTCGAAAACGCTCTCAAACGCCACAAAGTGAGCGATCGGTGCTATCTGCCAAAAGTTTGTTGAATGCGCGATGAGTTTAGCAAATGATTAAAGACTAGGTGGTTTTCTGCAAAAGAAGTATGGAATATAGTGGTTTTATGCAATTAAATTGTTGAGACCGGAATTTAAAGGGCATGGCTGTTTGAAAAAAGAAGTAGGGTTCAAAACGAACTCGTCCAGTTATTGTCCGGATAGGTCCACGAATGTTTGAGGGGTGATATTTGGCATTGTGGATTGTGGTTGTAGATACACTTAGCCGGCACAAGAAGTGCGGAGCAGAGGTACGGACGGTGACCGGCGAATCCTGATCGAATAATAGAACACTGGTACAACAGTAATGCTGCATTGCCAGGTCACAAAGCTAGCTGCTACCACTGCTACTAGAGCATAGCCAACTTCTTGACGTTGATGGGGTACGCTTCCTGCGGCGACTCGGAGCCGAATCCCTTGCGCGCGATCCTGGCGTTCACCACGTCTGTCGGGTGGAGCCCGTCGAAGAAGACGTACTTGGTCCGGTCCCTGCAGATGGGCCCTCCCTTTCTACACAGCACCCCGGATGACCCCAGCTCGCTGCAGCAAGCACGGTACGTCTCCCTGATGCCTGAGACGACCAAAGATCAAAATTCAAGCCAGATAAGCTAGAGATTCACATGACCAAATATCGTAACCGAGCGATTACAGGCGTCGATATCGTACCATGTTTCCTTGGGTGGTCTAGCAGGTCCTTGATGATCTTGTAGTTGTCAACGACGGCGAAGCTGGCGCCGGGCATGCGCGGCCCCGCGGCGTCCACGAGCGACCTGAGCTCGCCGTTGAAGAGGAGCGCCGCGCCGTTCACCGGCTCGACGCAGGCCGCGCCGGTGACGTTGACGGACGCCCTCACCACGGGGGTGCACCCCATGGGCTGGATGGAGAAGATCAGAAACTTCCTCGCCCCCAGAGCGTACAGCCTCTGCACACGCGTAAATGGTGCCGTAATCAAACGTCTCGCTAGCAAAACGGCAGAAAAAAGTACTGTACCACGAGAAAAATAAAACCAAACGGTCCGGGTTTAGCCAGCTGCTTGCTCATTCAATTCCTTCACTTGATTTTCATTTCATGCTACTACATGTACTAGGAACCGTACTTCTGCAGGCAGTACGCTCCTTCAATTCAGTTTGCAATGAATGGAGAAAGAAATGCTCTGCAGCAAGCACATGAGCGTGCATTAACTAACATGCCACTCACCTGAAGATGGGCTGAGAGCTCGGTGATGAGTGATCTTGTGAAGTCTGACAATTGGGGCCTGGTTGTATTTCTGGGCCGGTAGTAGTTGAGCAGGTAGTCGTTGCCGCCTGTTCCGATTACGAATAGGCTCTTGGGCAGGAAGCAATCGTGCAAGAAATCATGGCCCTTCATCTGATGATAAGTGTTGGCTCTCGTTGCCCGAAGGTCGGGGAGAGTCACTGCCTCGAAGTTGCTGATTTGCTGCTTCAGGCTCAACACCTTGCCCTAAATGTGCAGCAAACACACGTCACACGCCCATCTTCTATGATCAAAGTTAAACACACATCACACACTCAATATCTTTTGTCCATAAAAATAGTGTACAGTCTTGCTAAATCTCAATCAATTTAGACTTAGTTAAATCTTAATCGATGCTATGTCCGTGAGAAATCTCACATCGAGATCCGTGTAAAATTTTATTTTCAGTTTTTTCTCTCTCTTACATGAGACCTAATTAAATTTCAGTTGACTGAGACCTAACCACATCACAATGTTATTTGATATAATTTCTGATCAAAGTTAATTTTTTAGAATACGTGCACGTCTTGTTCATTGGAACAGAGGGAATAGTTGATTAGTTGAAGCTCGAACGTGCATCACGAAACTTGAATTTTTAGGATGCGTACACGTCTTGTTCATTGAAACAGAGGGAATAGTTAATTAGTTGAAGCTCGAACAGGCATCGCAACTAGTACTATTACTGTTCCGTTGTATACGTGCAAGAAGGTAAAGAACAGTAGTACTAGCAATGGTACTCACTGTGTCCTGCCCGGTGCTGTCGAGGATGCCAGAGCCGCCGGACGCGAAGTTGACGCCGTGCAGCGCGGCGCGGCCACTGGTGGCCGGGTCGGCGAACGGCGGGATGCGGCCGCCGTGGGGGAGTCGGAGGAGCTCCCCGAGCGCGTCGATGGTGTTGCGGCCGTTGGAGAATCGGCCGGAGGGGCCGAGCGGGAAGTCGACACCGTAGGGCAGGTAGTCGGCGCGCACGCCGGTGCTGTTGAGGAAGTTGTTGTTGCCGTTGTCCACCAACGAGCTCCCGAACACGAACATGGCCTTCACAATCGGCGCCCTCGCCCGGCCGCCGCCGCTCCTCCCCACAGCTCTGCCGCCGTGGCAGCTCGTCGAACCGCCCGCACCAGCAGCGGCAGCTTCGCACCCTGTTACCATGATAAGTAGGTAGAGCGACGCCACGACCGCGGCGAGCCTGGGCATGGCCATTGCCGGTGAAACGAGCTGAGCTGAGGCCGGCCGGCGGCAACCCAAACAATATCGAGATGGCGATAAGGTACTGGAGCTAACAGTGACCGTGAGCTTTACCAGCCACCTTGAAATGGATGAGACGAAGCGTTGCTACTTATAGGCAGAAGAGGTCAAGAGGGAGGTGCGTAACAGCAACAACTGTCGGGCTGATTGAATGCGGGTAGGTTTTTGCGCCTCGAGAGGCAGAGGGATCTGGAGACCTGCATGGAGTTACTGCATGCGCGCGTACAGTAAAAACTCCTCTATGCGAAGTGCATATGCATGCGTACCCAGGGCTCGATCAACCCTTGAGGGATCTGGGGCACATCACTCCTGAGATACCGGGCGCGTGGAGCGATGTGATATATCGAGGCGGGTGGATAGGCAGATGACAACTGCGTTGTTGGCACTCAATGAACAATTGGCCAAACGGTCGTCGAACACAAACTTGCCTGTTGCTCTTGGGCGTGCCCGAGAACAGACCTCCGTCCTTAGACCATCTACAGTGAGACACCCTAAATCACCTACATAGATGGCTCGGTCAACTATCAGTCGTGAATATGCGACTCAACCGCCCTTCTCAATCTGATCCTATAAATTGTGATTGTCCGGCACCTTTTAAACTTGACCCTATTGCAACTAGAAATAGAAAGGTCTCACAGAACGACACGCGTCCGTCCATCGTGTGTCTCTTTTGGTTTGACGAGGACGCATTCGCGGCGCCGGTCCGACACGTCGTTCGTGGGGCTAAATTCAACGATTTAAGCCGGACGATGAGACAACGCTAGCCATGCTCTCATTCTCGTCCTCTTCCTCCCGTCTATGGCAATTGATTCTCCCTCTTTCACTTCCAATCCGAGCTGGACGTCGTCCGTCATGGTCCGGCAGAAGATCACGTACTATAAGATGCTCATGCCCGAACGAAGGGCGAAGATCCAAGACGAGATGCGCGCCATTGAGGAGGCACGCCGAATCGTCGTGCTTGTTGAGATGGAGGAGGAGGAAGGGGAGATAATAGGAGTGGAGGTGTTGGTGGAGGAGCCGGGTGCCGAGGACGTGGATGTGGCCACGAAGAAGGACGCGCCCATATGCTTTGCCATGGCAGAGGCGGAGTTCCAAAACACCCAATTTGCATAGGCAGCGGCGACGTTCTGAGGCGGAGCAGGCCGCCATCCTCGACTCGATTCAGTCCGAGCAGGAGGTGGCGGCCGACCGCCGTCGTATCCACCTCGTGGATGTGGCGCTCGACGAGTTGTTCGCGTCCCTCTCGGACGACGACAACAACGAGGAGAAGCCAGAGGTGTGGCTCGCTGCCAACAATCACGAGGCCGGTCCGTTTAGCATGGGGAGGGGTGGTCATTGGCAGCAGTGATGACGAGTAGAGTGGAGGTAGGGTTCCTTTTTAAATGTAGCTTGTTTTCTAATGTATGATATATTACATAGATGAATTTTACGTTGCATTGCTACTTGTGAGCTATGTTTGAATTTTCCCTGAAGAGAAGAGGAGATGCAACATAGTAGAGATAAGTATTTTCCCTCGATGAGAATCAAGATTATCGAACCAATAGGAGAACCAAGCAAACTCCTTTCGATAGCACCTACACACACAAAATCAAACACTTGCACCCAACGCAGGTAAGAGGGTTGTCAAGCCCCTTGAACTCGTTACTTGCAAGGATTAAATCTTGATAGAATAGATATTGCAAATAATAAAATTAAAAACAAATAATAAAAGGCAGCAAGGTAATTTAGGAGTTTTTGTATTTATGTTTAATTAGATCTGAGGGGGCATAGTGTTTGCTAGAGGCTTCTCTCTTGAAAATAGCAAAAAGTGGATAGATAAATTACTGTTGGAAAACTGACAGAATTACGCATAGTTATGACATGTTATTCATGGCAATGATCATGTATATAAACATCATGTTCATAAACAAATATACCGAAATGATTCTGCATCTACTATTATTACTCTACTTCGAGAGCGCTTCTATGCTTGCCTCTCTAGGTATTAAGTTCGTCACGAACAGAGTAATGCTTGGAGCAAGGTGACATGACGTAGACAAAATAAAACAAGCAATGTGTTCAGATCCCGCCATCTATCGTTTATACTTCTTACAAAATCTATCATCCCTATATGGCATGTATTCACAAATATTATTCACTCCATAAAATTGGCATGCTTATAGCAATATTTTTATCATGACTAATGCAATCATCATTAGCATCATGGATATTCAGAGAATTCATACTAAAAATATTGCTATCATGCTCATCATTCAAGGATTTCACATTAAGCATTTCTATAAATTCTTCCTCTAATAATTGAGCACAACTTTCCGAACCATCCTTTTCACGGAAGACATTAAAAAGACGAAGCAATTGAGGCAACTTAAACTCATTTCGTTGTTGTTTTCTTTTATAAAGCAAACTAGTGATAAACAAGAAACTAGAAGATTTAATTGCAATATCTAAAGATATATCTTCAAGCACTCACCTTCTCGGCAACGGCGCCAGAAAAGAGCTTGATGTCTGCTACACAACTTTATTCTTGTAGACTCCGTTGGGCCTCCAAGCGCATAGTTTTGTAGGACAATAACAATTTTCCCTCAAGTGGATGATCTAACGTTTATCAATCCGTAGGAGGTATAGGATGAAGATGGTCTCCCTCAAACAACCCTGCAATCAAATACAAGAAATCCCTTATATCCCCAACGCACCCAATACAGTGGCAAATTTTATAGGTGCACTAGTTCGGCAAAGAGATGGTGGTACAAGTGCAATATGGATAGTAGATATAGGTTTTTGTAATCTGAATAATAAAAAACAGCAAGGTAGGAAGTGGCAAACAACGAGAAAAACATTGTATAAATGTTTGGAAATAAGACCTAGCGTTTATACTTTCACTAATGCAATCTCTCAACAATGATAACATAATAGAATCATATGATCATCCCTCAATGTGCGACAAAGAATCACTCCAAAGTTCATAAGTAATAGAGAACATAAGATGAAATTGTTGTAGGTAGTAGAACCACCTCAAAGTTATCCTTTACGATCAATCTATTGAGCTATTCCTATAAGTGTTACAAACAACCCTAGAGTCCATACTAAAATAACACCTATGATACATATCAATCAACCCTAATGTCACCTAAATACTCTAGTGTCACCTCAAGTATCTGTGGGTTAATTATTCGACATGCATCAAAATATTTCAGATTCATCATATTCAATCCAACACAAATAACTTCAAAGAGTACCCCAAGATTTCTACCGGACAAAGTAGGACAAGAACGTGTATCAACCCATATGCATAGATTACCCCATTGTCACCACAGGAATCCGCAAGTTGAGTACCAAAACATATATAAAGTGAATCAACAGAACACCCGGTATCCACATGCAAGACATGCATCAAGTGATCTCAAATCCAATATTCAATCCGACATAACAAAATATCAAAGGGAAAGATTCAATTCATCACAACAAGGTAGAAAGGGAATAACATCATATGATCCAACTGTACTAACAAAGACCATTATACATCAAGATCATAACATCTCAAGAACACGAGGGAGAGAGAGAGAGATGAAGGGAGGGAGGTAGGTAGAGAAAGAGATCAAACACATAGTTACAGGTACATACCCTTAGCCCAGAGGGTGAACTACTCCCTCCTTGTCATGAACAGCGCCGGGATGATGAAGATGGCCTCCGGTGATGATTGCCCCCTCCGCCAGGGTGCCAAAACAGGGATCCGGATGAGTTTTCTTCAGTACAAAGGCTTGTGGAGGTGGAGAGGAAGTTCTAGTTTTTTTTCTAAGGGTTTCTGTATATATAGGAATTTTCAGCGTTGGACTCACGTCAACCGAAGCCACGAGGGGTCCACAAGCTATCAGGGCGTGCCTAGGGGGTGGCCATGCCATGTTGGCTTGTGGCCAGCAGGTGCCCCCTTCGATGGTTCTTCGCTCTGGTATTTCTCATATTGTCTAGAAAAAAATGTCAAAAAGTTTCGGGCGATTCCGAGAACTTTTATTCTGCATAAAAACAACACCACGACAATTCTACTAAAAACAATTCCAGCTTGGGTTAATTCTAATTAAATCATATAAAGTGCATCAAAACCATATAAAAGTATTGTAAACATAGGTAAATGGAATAATTATATTTGTGCCCTTAGTTGTGTCATCGTCGACAGGAATACCCCTAGTTTGCGAAAATACGCGGTCATGCCCACATCACTTTGCTCGTCTTGTGCTTTTGCCCTTTGACCGTTTGACTACCATTTTGAAAACTTCATAACTATTTCATACTAACTCAGAAAAATGCAAATAAGATATCAAAATGTTCGGAAACACATCACCTATACGTGCATGTCATTTGCAGTCATGACAAAAGTGTTGTAAAGTCCCCATCACCTATATGAGCTAAAACTGATATGGAGACTTCCCAACAATTTTCTCATGAATGAAAATGTCATACACATATAGGTGATGTCTTTCCGAACATTTTGATATCTTATTTGCATTTTTCCGAGTTAGTATGAAATAGTTATGAAGTTTTCAAAATGACAATCAAACGGTCAAAGGGCAAAAGCACAAGATGAGCAAAGTGATGTGGGCATGAACGCGTGTTTTCCAAAATTAGGGGTATTCCTATCGATGGTGGCACAACTAAGGGCTCAAATACAATTATCCTTAGGTAAATATGGCATGAATACTTCATAAAGTATCAATATGTTGGAGACGTATCAATACCTCGGCATTACCTCTTGTCTTGAGGCACACGTGAACAAAGGGGGTTGATGATGATTCTTCTGGAGAAGAAGGTTCTTCATCTATTAAGTGTGCCTCATTTTTATTGATTTCCTCTACATGGTTAGTCATAGAACAACTAGAGGAAACCAAAGCATTTCGATCATGGCAACACGGGATAGAAAGCATATCATCACAAACGTTTTCCAAGTAATTATTAGGTGATATGCATGGACTATCAACAAAATAATTTATACTATTTGTGGTTCTAGATTTGCTCAAGTCCACAGAAGATACATCACTAGCATCTACACAACCAAGTGTTTGAAATATTCCCTAGAGGCAATAAATAAAGTGTTTATTATTATATTTCCTTGTTCATGATAATTGTTTATTATCCATGCTATAATTGTATTGATTGGAAACACATTGCATGTGTGGATAAATAGACAACACTTTGTCCCTAGTATGCCTCTAGTGAACTAGCTCGTTGATCAAAGATGGTCAAGGTTTCCTAGCCATTGACATGTCATGTCATTTGATAACGGGATCACATCATTAGGAGAATGATGGGATGGACGAGACCCAAACTATAAAAGTAGCATATAATCGTGTCAGTTTATTGCTATAGTTTTTTGCATGTCAAGTATATGTTCCTATGACCATGAGATCATGCAACTCACGGACACCGAAGGAGTGCCTTGTTTGTATCAAACGTCACAACGTAAATGGGTGACTATAAAGGTGCTCTACAGGTATCTCCGAGGGTGTCTGTTGGGTTGGCATGGATCAAGACTGAGATTTGTTACTTCGTGTGACGGAGAGGTATCTCAGGGCCCACTCGGTAATACAACATCACAACAAGCCTTGCAAGCAATGTGACTAAGTGTTAGTCATGAGATCTTGTATTATGGAAACGAGTAAAGAGACTTGCCGGTAACAAGGTTGAACTAGGTATGGAGATACCGACGATCGAATCTCGGGCAAGTAACATACCGAGGAACAAAGGGAACATCATACGGGATTAACTGAATCCTTGACATAGAGGTTTGACCGATAAAGATCTTCGTAGAATATATAGGAATCAATATGGGCATCTAGGTCCCGCTACTGGTTATTGACCGTAGAGGTGTCTCGGTCATGTCTACATAGTTGTCGGACCCGCAGGGTCTGCACACTTAAGGTTTGGTGACGTTTCGGTAGTATAGAGTTATGCATGGTGGTAAAGGAAGGTTGTTAGGAGTCCCGGATGAGATCCCGGACATCACGAGGAGCTCCGGAATGGTCCGGAGATAAAGATTGATATATAGGAAGTCCTGTTTTGGTCACTGGAAAAGTTTTGGGCTCATCGGTAGTGTACGGGGAGTGATGGGAGGGTACCGGGGGACCATCGGGAGGTGTATTTCGACCCAAGAGGTTACATGTGCTGTGGGAGGATGAATACCAGCACTTAGTGGGCTGGCCAAAGTCCCACAGAAGGCCCATGCGGTTGGGAAGAAATTCCAAAGTGGAAAAGGTGGGAAAAGGCAAAAAGGTGGAAATAAGGAAGGTGTCCTAATCCTACTAGGAGTGGAGGAGGAGGACTCCTACTCTCCACTTCAGCCGAAGCCTCCTAGGGCTGGCCCTTACACCAAGCCTCCTCCTCTCCTCCTCCTATATATACTAGAGGTTTTAGGGTTTTTGCTACAGATTTTCAGCCACGTGCAAGCCTACCCTCTAGTCTGTAGTTTCTCCTATGGATCGGTTTCAGCAGTGCTTAGGCGAAGCCCTGCTAGAATTACTCCACCACCATCGCCGCAATGTCGTCGCACTACTGGAGAACTCGTTTGCCTCTCCACTCCCTCTTGCTGGATCAAGAAGGCAGAGATCATCATCAAGCCGTATGTGTGTTGAACGCGGAGGTGCCGTCCATTCGGTACTAGATCGGGACGGATCGTGATTGGATCACGGGACGCTCGGCGATTTGGATCGCGAAGACGTTCGACTACATCAACCGCGTTTCTTAACGCTTCCCTCTTAGAGATCTACAAGGGTACGTAGATCCACTCTCCCTCTCGTAGATGCTCATCACCATGGATAGATCTTGCGTGTGCGTAGGAAAATTTTTGTTTCCCATGCAACGTTCCCCAACAGTGGCATCATGAGCTAGGTCTATGTGTAGATGAGATATCGAGTAGAACACAAAGAGTTTGTGGGCGTTGATGCTTAGATTTCTTCCTTCCTTGGTCATGTTTTGTTTTAGCGGTATTGTGGGATGAAGTGGCCCGGACCAACCTTACTCGTACGCTTACGAGAGACCGGTTCCATCGACTGAAGTGTAACTTCGTTACACAAAGATGGCTGGTGGGCGTCTGTTTCTCCTACTTTAGTAGGATCGTATTTGACTAAGGCGATCCTTGAGAAGGTTGAAAAGCAACTTATGTATCACCGTTTTGGTTTATGCGTAGGTGAGAATTGTTCTTGCTAGATACCCGTAGTAGCGACATAAAACATGCAACAACAATTAGAGGACATCTAACTTGTTTTTGCAGGGTATGTTGTGATGTGATATGTCCAATTACATGATGAGATATATGTGATGTATGAGATGATCATGTGTTGTATAGAATATCACGACTTGCATGTTGATGAGTACGACAATCGGCAACAGCCATAGGGTTGCCTTTAATTATTGTATGACATGCGTGTGAATCATTAAGCGCTTTGTATTGCATTACTTTATTGCTAAATGGTAGCAATAGTAGTTGAGGGCTCGTAATCTGAGGATTATCCTCACGGCTTCCTAGAAATCATATGTCCTTGATGCACCGCTTGGTGACCAATCTGAAGACATGTCATCCGAAGACGTTAAGAACGCTTGGGAGGCACGTTCTGGAGATTACTCAATAGTTCAGCATGCAATATTGTATGGCTTAGAACCGGGACTTCAAAGACGTTTTGAACGTCATGGAGCATATGAGATGTTCCAGGAGTTGAAGTTTATCTTTCACAAGAATGCCCGAATCGAGAGGTATGAGACCTCCGATAAGTTCTATGCTTGCAAAATGGAGGATAACGGGTCTATTAGTGAACATATACTCAGAATGTTTGGGTATTCGACTCGTCTGGCGGAGTTGGGAATTGCCATTCCGCCAGAGGCGATCACTGACAGAGTTCTTCAATCATTTTCACCTAGCTACAAGAGCTTTGTGGTGAACTATAACATGCACGGGATGAACAAGCTAGTCGCTGAGCTGTTTGCGATGCTGAAAGTCGCTGAGTCTGAAATCCAGAAAGAACATCAAATGTTGATGGTCAATAAAACCACTAGTTTAAAGAAGAATGGCAAGGGCAAGGGCAAGAAGGGTAAATCCAAGAAGGATGGCAAAGCAGTTGCTCCACGTGTAAAGAAACCCAAGGCCGGACCCAAGCCAGAAACTGAGTTCTTTCATTGCAAGGGAACTGGTCACTGGAAGCGGAACTGCACCAAGTACCTGGCTGACAAGAAGGCGGCCAACAACAAACAAGGTATATATGATATACATGTTATTGATGTGCACCTTACTAGCTCTCGTTGTAGTGCGTGGGTATTTGATACCGGTTCAGTTGCTCACATTTGCAACTCAAAGCAGGACCTACGGAATAGGCGGAGGCTGGCTAAGGACGAAGTGACGATGCGCGTGGAAAATGGTTCCTAGGTTGATGTGATCGCCGTTGGCATGCTCTCTCTTCGATTACCATCGGGATTAGTGATGAACCTGAATAATTGTTATTTAGTGCCTGCGTTAAGCATGAACATTATATCTGGATCTTGTTTATTGCGAGACAGTTACTCATTTAAATCAGAGAATAATGGTTGTTCTATTTATATGAGTGATATCTTTTATGGTCATGCACCCAATGTGAGGGGTTTATTCATATTGAATCTTGATAGTGATGATACACATGTTCATAACATTGATGCCAAAAGATGTAGAGTTGATAATGATAGTACCACTTTCTTGTGGCACTGGCGTTTGGGTCATATTGGTGTAAAACGCATGAGGAAGCTCCATACAGATGGACTTTTGGAGTCACTTGATTTTGAATCACTTGACACATGTGAACCATGCCTCATGGGCAAGATGACTAAAATGTCGTTCTCTGGAACAATGGAACGGGCAAGTGACTTGTTGGATATCATACATACTGATGTGTGCGGTCTAATGAATGTTGCAGCGCATGGTGGATATCATTATTTTCTTACCTTCACTGATGACTTAAGTAGATATGGGTATATTTACTTAATGAAACAAAAGTCTAAAACGTTTAAAAATTTCAAGAAATTTCAGAGCGAAGTTGAGAATCATCATAACAAGAAGATCAAATTCCTACAATCTGATCGAGGAGGTGAATATCTGAGTTATGAGTTTGGCAGTCACTTAAGACAGTGTGGAATTGTTTCATAGTTGACACTGCCTGGAACACCACAGCGTAATGGTGTGTCCGAACGTCGTAATCGAACCTTATTAGATATGGTGCGTTCTATGATGTCTCTTGCCGATTTGCCACTATTGTTTTGGGGTTATGCATTAGAGACAGCTACATTCACTTTAAATAGGGCACCATCGAAATCCGTTGAGACGATGCCATATGAACTGTGGTTTGGCAAGAGGCCAAAGTTGTCGTTTCTTAAAGTTTGGGGATGTGATGCTTATGTCAAAAATATTCAGCCTGAAAAGCTAGAACCCAAGCGAATAAATGTGTCTTCGTAGGATACCCGAAAGAGAAAGTTGGGTATAGCTTCTATCTCAGATCCGAAGGCAAAGTGTTTGTCGCTAAGAACGGAGCATTTCTTGAGAAAGAGTTTCTCTCGAAAGAATTGAGTGGGAGGAAAATAGAGCTTGATGAGGTTATTGAACCTTTACTTCAACCAGAGAGTAGCGCAGCGCAGAAAGATGTTTCTGTGGAGCCTACAATAGTTGAAGAGGAATCTTAATGGTGATGATCATGAAGCTTCGGATCAAGTTACTATTGAACCTCGTAGGTCGACAAGGGCGCGTACTGCTCCTGAGTGATACGACAACCCTGTCTTGGAGGTCATGTTGTTAGACAACAATGAACCTACGAGCTATGAAGGATCGATGATGGGCCCGGATTCCAAGAAATGGTTAGAGGCCATGAAATCCGAGATGGGATCCATGTATGAAAACAAAGTATGGACGTTGGAAGTATTACCTGAAGGGCGAAAGGCCATTCAGAATAAATGGATCTTTAAGAAGAAGACGGACACGGACGGTATTGTCACCATCTATAAAGCTCGACTTGTGGCAAAGGGCTTTTCACAAGTTCAACGAGTTGACTACGATGAGACCTCCTCACTCGTAGTGATGCTTAAGTTTGTCAGAATCATGTTAGCAATAGCTGCTTATTTCGACTATGAAATTTGGCAGATGGATGTCAAAACAGCGTTCCTCAATGGTTTCCTTGAGGAGGAGTTGTATATGATGCAACTGGAAGGTTTTGTCGATCCAGAGAATGCTGACAAAGTTTGCAAACTCCAGCAATCCAGTTATGAACTAGTGCAAGCATCTCGAAGTTGGAATAAGCGCTTTGATGAGGTGATCAAAGCGTTTGGGTTTATACAAGTTTATGGAGAAGCTTGTATTTACAAGAAAGTGAGTGAGAGCTCTATAGCATTTCTAATATTATATGTGGATGACATATTGCTGATTGGAAACAATTTGAAAATGGTGGATAGCATGAAGGAATATTTGAACAAGAGTTTTTCAATGAAGGACCTAGGAGAAGCTGCTTTCATATTAGGCATTAAAATCTATAGAATAGATCGAGACGCTTAATAGCACTTTCACAGAGCACATACCTTGATAAAGTTTTGAAGAAGTTCAAAATGGATCAGTCCAAGAAGGGGTTCTTGCCTGTGTTACAAGGTGTGAAGTTGAGTAAGACTCAGTGCCCAGTGACTACAGAAGATAGAGAGAAGATGAGTGCCATCCCCTATGCTTCAGCCATAGGCTCTATTGTGTATACAATGTTGTGCACAAGACCCGATGTCAGCCTTGCCATAAGTATGGCCGGAAGGTTTCAAAGTGATCCTGGAATGGAGCACTGGACGGCGGTCAAGAATATCCTTAAGTACCTAAAAAGGACTAAGGAGATGTTTCTTGTTTATGGAGGTGATGAAGAGCTCGTCGTAAAGGTCTACGTCGATGCAAGCTTTGACACTGATCTGGATGACTCTAAGTCGCAAACCAGATACGTATTTATTCTCAACGGGGGAGCGGTAAGCTGGTGCAGTTCCAAGAAAAGCGTGGTAGCCGATTCTACATGCGAGGCGGAGTACATCGCAGCCTCGGAGGCAGCGAAGGAAGGTGTCTGGATGAAGCAGTTCATGACAGATCTTGGAGTAGTGCCTAGTGCACTGAATCCAATGACTCTGTTCTGTAACAACACATGTGCATTGCTCTAGCCAAGGAACCAAGGTTTCATAAGAGGACCAGACACATAAAGCGACGCTTCAATTCCGTCCACAATTACATCAAGGAGAAGGACATAAATATTTGCAAAGTGCACACGGATCTGAATGTTGCAAACCCGTCGACTAAACCTCTTCCAAGGGCTAAACATGATCAACACCAGAACTGCATGGGTGTTCGATTCATTACAATGTAAATCACATAGTGATGTGAACTAGATTATTGACTCTAGTGCAAGTGGGAGACTGTTGGAAATATGCCCTAGGGGCAATAAATAAAGTGTTTGTTATTATATTTACTTGTTCATGATAATTGTTTATTATCCATGCTATAATTGCATTGATTGGAAACACATTGCAAGTGTGGATAAAAAGACAACACTTTGTCCCTAGTATGCCTCTAGTGAACTAGCTCGTTGCTCAAAGATGGTCAAGGTTTCCTAGCCATTGACATGTGATGTCATTTGATAACGGGATCACATCACTAGGAGAATGATGGGATGGACGAGACCCAAACTATAAACGTAGCGTATGATCGTGTCAGTTTATTGCTACAACTTTCTGCATGTCAAGTATATATGTTCCTATGACCATGAGATCATGCAACTCACAGACACTGGAGGAGTGCCTTGTGTGTATCAAACATCACAACGTAACTGGGTGACTATAAAGGTGCTCTACAGGTATCTCTGAGGGTGTCTGTTGGGTTGGCATGGATCAAGACTGAGATTTGTTCCTCCGTGTGACGGAGAGGTATCTTAGGGCCCACTCGATAATACAACCTCACAACAAGCCTTGCAAGTAATGTGACTAAGTGTTAGTCATGAGATCTTGTATTACGGAAATGAGTAAAGAGACTTGCCGGTAACGAGGTTGAACTAGGTATGGAGATACCGACGATCGAATCTCGGGCAAGTAACATACCGAAGAACAAAGGGAACATCATAAGGGATTAACTGAATCCTTGACACAGAGGTTCGACCGATGAAGATCTTCATAGAATATGTAGGAATCAATATGGGCATCTAGGTCCTGCTATTGGTTATTGACCGTAGAGGTGTCTCGGTCATGTCTACATAGTTCTCGGACCCGCAGGGTCTGCACACTTAAGGTTTGGTGACGTTTCGGTAGTATAGAGTTATGCATGGTGGTAACGGAAGGTTGTTCGGAGTCTCGGATGAGATCCCAGACATCACGAGGAGCTCCGTAATGGTATGGAGGTAAAGATTGCTATATAGGAATTCCTGTTTTGGTCACCGGAAAAGTTCCGGGCTCATCGGTAGTGTACCGGGAGTGCCGGGAGGGTACCGGGGGACCATCGGGAGGTGTATTTCGACCCAAGAGGTTACATGGGCTATGGTAGGATGAATACCAACCCTTAGTGGGCTGGCGAAAGTCCCACAGAAGGCCCATGCGACTAGGAAGAAATTCCAAAGTGGAAAAGGTGGAAAAAGGCAAAAAAGGTGGTAATAAGGAAGGAGTCCTAATCCTACTAGGAGTGGAGGAGGAGGACTCCTCTCCACTTCGGCTGAAGCCTCCTAGGGTTGGCCCTTGCGCCAAGCCTCCTCCTCTCCTCCTCCTATATATACTAGAGGTTTTAGGGTTTTTGCTACAGATTTTCAGCCATGTGCAACCCTACCCTCTAGACTGTAGTTTCTCCTCTAGATCGGTTTCAGCAGTGCTTAGGCGAAGCCCTGCTGGAATTACTCCACCACCATCGCCGCAACGCCGTCGCGCTGCCGAAGAACTCGTCTACCTCTCCGCTCCCTCTTTCTGGATCAAGAATGCGGAGATCATCATCAAGCCAAATGTGTGCTGAACGCGGAGGTGCCGTTCGTTCGGTACTAGCTCGGGACGGATCGTGATTGGATCGCGGGACGCTCGGCGATTTGGATCGCAAAGATGTTTGACTACATCAACCGCGTTTCTTAACGCTTCCCGCTTAGCGATCTACAAGGGTACGTAGATTCACTCTCCCTCTCGTAGATGCTCATCACCATGGATAGATCTTGCGTGTGCGTAGGATTTTTTTGTTTCCCATGCAACGTTCCCAACAGCAAGATCATCGATAATGAGCGTAACACCATCATCACATTATATTTCTTCACTCACCATATCATTACCTTGTGGCACACCACATGTTGGTGAAGTGGAAGATATTGAAGCGTGCAAGTAATCGGAGATGGAAAGAATAGACAGCTCTTTATGATAGAACAACGTGGAGAGCTCCTCCATTAACTCCTTCCACAAAATATTGTCTTCATCAAGATTGGAACCACCACATATATCTTCAAGTTTGTTCCAATCCTCATGAGATGACTTGCAAGTTGAGATTTCCTTAAACACTTCAACGGTTATAGTTTGATGAATGGCAAGAAAAGCATCACAATCAAGATACATGTCCTCAATACATGGAGAGGACTAGTACGTACATTTTTCATCATGTTTTATTACTGTTGTTTATAATATTTTTATGCATAATAATGCTTTGGGAAGTAATTCTAATGTCTTTTCTCTCATATTTTGCAAGGTTTACGTCAAGAGGGAGAATGCCGGCAACTGGAATTCAGCA
Organism: Hordeum marinum; assembly: GCA_022496015.1. Classification (NCBI taxonomy): domain Eukaryota; kingdom Viridiplantae; phylum Streptophyta; class Magnoliopsida; order Poales; family Poaceae; genus Hordeum; species Hordeum marinum. The sequence goes on along the minus strand of CM039678.1, from coordinate 424,198,370 downwards.
CCCCAAAAAAGCACGTCAGAGATACCTATTCTGCACAACTCCAATGAAGCTGAAAATTCACGGGAAATTTTTATATATTAAATAATAATTTTTGGATCAAAGAACTACCGGGGGGCACCAGGTGGCCACCCTCCACCAGGGCGCGCATGCCCCCCTGCCAGCGCCCTGGTGGAGGGTGGGCACCCAGGCCCAACTCCGGAGCCCATCTTCTGGTATTTAATCCCAAATAACCTAGAAAAAATTAGAGGAGGTCTTTCGGGATGAAGCGTCGCCGCCTCGAGGCAGAACTTGGGCAGGAGCACTTTTGCCCTTCGGCAGAGCGATTCTGCCGGGGGAACTTCCCTCCCGGAGGGGCAAATCGAAGCCATCGTCATCACCAACAACCCTCGCATCTTGGGGAGGCCATTCTTCATCAACATATTTAACAGCGCCATCTCCTCTCAAACCCTAGTTCATCTCTTGTGTTGTACAGGAACCACAGATTGGTACCAGTGGGTCACTAGTACTGTTGATTACCTTGTGTAGTTGATTACTATATGGTTTATTTCGTGTAAGATTATATGTTTAGATCCATTATGCTATTTAATACCCCTCTGATCTTGAGCATGAATATTATTCGTGAGTTGTTACTTTTGTTCTTGAGGTCACGGGAGAAGTCATGTTGCAAGTACTCCTGTGAATTTGATATGTGTTCGATATTTTGATGATATGTATGTTGTGATTCCCTTAGTGGTGTCATGTGAACGTCGACTACATAACACTTCACCATCCTTGGGCCTAAGGGAATGCATTGTGGAGTAGTTATTAGATGATGGGTTGCGAGAGTGACAGAAACTTAAACCCTAGTTTATGCGCTACTTCATAAGGGGCTGATTTGGGTCCACATGTTTAATGCTATGGTTAGATTTTGTCTTAAAACTTTCCTCGTAGTTGCGGATGCTTGCGAGGGGTTTAATCATAAGTAGGTTGTTAGTTCGAGTAAGAGCACCTTAGCACCGGTCCACCCACATATCAAATTATCAAAGTAGCAAACACGAATCAAACCAACATGACGAAAGTGACTAGATGAAATTCCTGTGTACCCTCAAGAACACTTTCTCATCATAAGAGATACTTTTGGTCTGTCCTTTGACACAAAAGGATCGGGCTACCTTAATGCACCTTACATATTGTTACCGTTACTTGCTCGTTACAAATTGCCTTGCTATCAAACTACTTGCTACTTACAATTTCAGTGCTTGCAGAAATTACCTTGCTAAAAACCGCTTATCATATCCTTCTGCTCCTCATTGGGTTCGACACTCTTACTTATCAAAAGGACTGTGATTGATACCCTATACTTGTGGGTCATCAAGAATCTTTTCTCGTGTCGTTTCCGGGGAGTCAAGCGCTCTTGGTAAGTGGAAATTGGTAAGGAAAAAACTTATACTACATGCTGAAATTTACTATCACTTGTTACTATGGAAAGTAATCTTTTGAGGGGTTTGTTTGGGGTATCTTCACCTCGACCGGAACCACAATTAGTTGCCCCTCAACCTACATCACCTACTGAAAATATTGGTTATGAAATTCCTTCGGATATGTTAGAACAACTGCTAGCTAGTCCTTATGCAGGAGATGGAACTGAACATCCTGATATGCACCTAATCCATGTGGAAGAAATTTGTGGACTATTTCAGCTTGCGGGTGATGACCCACAAGTATAGGGGATCAATTATAGCTCTTTTTGATAAGTAAGAGTGTTGAACCCAACGAGGAGCAGAAGGAAATGACAAGTAGTTTTCAGTAAGGTGATGTCTGCAAGTGCTGAAATTGTAAGTAGCAATGTAGTTTGATAGCAAGATAATCTGTAACGACCAAGTAACGAATATAGTAACAAAAGTGCAGCAAGGTAGCCCAATCCTTTTGAGGCAAAGTACAGGCCAAATCGGTCTCTTATGATAAGCAAAGCGTTTTTGAGGGTACATGGGAATTTCATCTAGTCACTTTCATCATGTTGGTTTAATTTGTATTCGGTACTTTGATAATTTGATATGTGGGTGGACCGGTGCTTAGGTGCTGCTCTTACTTGAACAAACCTCCTACTTATGATTAACCCTCCCGCAAGCATCCACAACTATGAGAAAAGTATTAAGAATAAATTCTAACCATAGCATTAAACTTTTGGATCCAATCGGTCCCTTACGGAATAGTGCATAAACTGGGGTTTAAGCTTCTGTCACTCTCGCAACCCATCATCTAATTGCTACTCCACAATGCATTCCCTTAGGCCCAAATATGGTGAAGTGTCATGTAGTCGATGTTCACATCACACCACTAAGGGAATCACAACATACATACTATCAAAATATCGAACACATATCAAATTCACATCATTACTTGCAACATGATTTATCCCGTGACCTCAAGAACAAAAGTAACTACTCACAAATAATAATCATGCTCAAGATCATATGGGTATTAAATAGCATAATGTATTTGAACATATAATCTTCCACCAAATAAACCATATAGTGATCAACTACAAGACGTAATCAACACTATTAGTCACCCACAAGCACCAATCTATAGTTCCGGTAACAAGATTGAACTCAAGAGATGAACTAGGGTTTGAGAGGAGTTGGTGTCGTTGAATATGTTGATGAAGATTTCCCTCCCCAAGATGGGAGAGTTGTTGGTGATGATGATGACGATGATTTCCCCTCTGGGAGGGAAGTTCCCCCGACGGAATTGCTCCGCTGGAGGGCAAAAGTGCTCCTGCCCAAGTTTCACCTCGAGGTGGCGGCGCTTCATCCCGAAAGCCTTCCTATTTTTTTTCTAGGTCAAAACTTATATAACAGAAGATGGGCACTGGAGGTGGGCCGAGGAGGGCACAACCCACCAGGGCACGCCTGGGCTCCCTGGCGCGCCCAGGTGGGTTGTGCCCACCTGGTGGGCCCCCTCTGGTAGTTATTTACTCCAATAATTATTAAATATTCCATAAATAATCCTCGTGAAGTTTTAGCTTGTTTGGAGTTGTGCAGAATAGGTAGCCTAATGTAGCTTTTCCAGCTCCATATTTTTAGCTGCCGGAATTCTCCCTCTTGGTGCGTTCCTTGCAAATTATGAGAGAAAAGGCATTGTAATTACTGAAAAAAGCATTATTATGGATAAAAACATTATAAATAATAGCAAGAAAACATGATGCAAAATGGACATATCAACTCCCCCAAGCATAGACCTCACTTGTCCTCAAGCGAAAACCGAAACCGAAAAACATGTCCACATGCTTTGAGAGAGAGGTGTCGATAAAAACAAAATACGGACATAGAAGCACCATGTTGATTATTATAACAGCAACACAATTAAACATAGGACTTTTATCATATACATCTCATGAATAAGTAATATTTCATCACACAATCAGAGTATAAAGCAAAAACTCTATTAGAAACCAACAAACTATGTACTCAGTCAACTTTGCAACTACAATTCATCATCTTTCTAGGAAGGATCACGTATCGGAGCCTTTAGGCAAGTCCACATACTCAACCATCATATAGTCTTCTATGATTGCTAACACTCGCCTCATATCCATGAGCAAAACGTTTCAACCGGACACATAGAAAGATAGGGGTTTATAGTTTTGCCTCCCAACATCCTCACCTCAAGGGTGATGTCAAGAATAATAACTCATGCTATCTATATTCAACTGGACATATGTGTCTAGATCTTTCCTCACCACATGATGCTTGCCAAAGGAGAAAAACAAAAGGAATAGAGAAAAACTTTGACTTTTGCATAAAAGTAAAAGATAGGCCCTTCGCAGAGGGAAGCAGAGGTTGTCATGCGCTTATTTGTTTGTATGCTTAATCCCTTAGTGCAAGAGAACGTCACGTTGTATTGCCCCTTATGATGACAACCTTTACTATGCAGTCTGTCGCTTTTATTCTTTGTCATTCAAGTTTGTACAATTCTCAATTTTATCTTACACTAAATGATCTTACACTTTTAGAAGCAATTTTTATTTCCTTATTGCACCGATGACAACTTACTTGAAGGATCTTGCTCAATCCAGAGGTAGGTATGGTGGACTCTTGAAAATAGGATTTGGGTTTAAGGGTTTTTGGATGCACAAGTAGTATATCTACTTAGTGCGGAATTTTTGGCTACCAAAGGTAGGGGGCAAGCATCACATGTTAAAGGATCTATGACAATATGACTTCTACGTGAATATAAACAAACATAAACCATTAAGTTGTCTTCCTTGTCCAACGTCAACAATTTTGGCATATAATATTTTGATGAGGGCTCAAAATCACAAAAGATTTCTAGGATAGTATATTTATATGTGGATCTTATCTTCCCTTATTAATTCTTTCATGAGTTGCATCATTAACTAATGTTATGTTTGTCAATCTCTAATAAAATTTCCTACTTATACTTTTCCTTATGTGGTGCCATCACCTACCATAGGATTAGTATATGATCTTATTGATTTATTTCCTTTCTTTTAGTTCTTTCTTATTCCTTTTTCTTTTATTTGCAACATGAAAGTAAAGAAAGCAAAAAACTGAAACTAAACTTTATTATATAACTTGCACACGATTACAATGATACATCACTAAGCAAACTCTCAAATAAGAAAGGATCAAACTGAACTTTATTTCATCTAGGCAAAAGATTGAACTAAGATAAGTAAAAGCAAAAAGATAGTGGGATGATACGACACCGGGGCACCTTCCCTGAGCTTGGCGGAAGCCAAGGGGAGTGCCCATACCCGTACTCAATTCTCCTTTGGTAGTGAAGAAGATGGTGGTGGTGATGAAGTGGAGGGCCTACCCTTCTTCCTTAGCTTGCGCTTGAGGATGGAATTTTCCTCCTTCAATTCACCGACCTCTTGCTCTAGCTCCAGTATCTTCTTACATAAATCCTGCTTGCATTCCTGTAAAAGACTATGGGGTATGAACTGAATCTTAGGCCTCTTTAGTTTCCTTGGGAGGCTGGACTTCTTAAATTCCACATGCATATCCCCAGTTGAGGTAATGGAGATTCGGCCTCATCTGAGCTCGTCACGTCCTTCTCCTTAGGATAATAGTCCTCCTCCTCCTCCGTGGTCCAGCCATAATGCTCCACATCCCCATAGGACTTGGGGTTAATGATGAAATCAGCAATATAGCTGTCTCCCTCGGAGTCTTGGGACGACATATTTTTAGAAGTGCGCAGAAAACAGCAAGAAAAGAGAACAGGGGATTTCTTCGCGATACGGTGGTTAACTGGTTCGGGAAGTATATATAGATTTTTTTATCTTGGAGGACAAGTACATGGAAGAAAAACAGAGTACGAAAGGTGTCCCAGGTGGGCACAACCCCCCTGGGCGCGCCTTGGTGTCTTGTGCCCACCAGGGGATGCTTCCTGGGAGTTTCTTTATTTCCAAAGTTCTAAAATATTCCAAAACTGATAGAAAATATTTTTGCGGATTTGTCGGAGTCCGTTTACTTACCGTATCACGTACCTCCTTATTTTCACGATTCAGGAGTGTTTAGGAAGGACTCTTTTATGTGTTCTTCCGGTTTTAAAGTTTGGATAATATTACTTTCAACATTAATAGGCGTACCTGAGATATAATGCTTCATTCGTTGTCCATTGACAACCTCCTGGTTAGTACCTTCGGAATTATTTATTTTGATGGCACCAGACCGGTAAACCTCCTCGATGACATACAGGCCTTCCCATTTCGAGAGGAGCTTCCCTGCAAAAAATCTAAAATGAGAGTTGTACAAAAGAACATATTCTCTAACTTTTGAATTCTTTTGTCATGCCATCTTTTGACTTTTAGAAGCAATTTTTATTGCATTGATGCACGGATGACAACTTACTTGAAGGATCTTATTAAATCCATTGGTAGGTATGGTGGACTCTAAAATATGAGTTTAGGTTTTGGGTTTTTGGATGCACAAGTAGTATTTCTACTTAGTGCGGAGTTTTTGGCTAGCAAAGATATTGAGCAAGCACCACATGTTAAATGATGTATGACAATATAACTTCTATTTGTACATGAACTAGCATAAATCATTATGTTGTCTTCCTTGTCCAACATCAACAATTTTGGCATATAATATTTAATGAGGGCTCACAATCACAAAAGATGTCCATGATAGTATATTTGCATGTGAATCTTCTCTTCCCTAATTAATTCTTTCATGAGTTGCATCATTGACTAATGCTATGTTTGCCAATCTCCAATAAATTTTACCCCTTATACTTTTCTTGATTGTGATGTCATTACTCACCATAAGATTAGCATAATGATATTTTTCATTTATTTACTTTTATCAAGATTGCAACAAGAAAGTAAAAGGGCAAAAACTAAAACCAAACTTTATTATATAACTCTCACTCGATTACATAGATGGATAGGTCACGAAACTAGCACTCGAAGAAAAATCATACTGAACTTTTATTCAACTAAATCATGAAAAGGCTAAAGATCAAAAATAGAAAGCAAAAGGTAAAAGTGATGGTGATACGATACCAAGGCACCTCCCCCAAGCTTGGCTCAATCCAAGGAGGATGCCCATACCCGTGTACTCACATATCCTTTGGTGGTGGTGATGATGAAGGTGGTGGTGATGAGGCGTTATTCTTCTTTGCCAATTTATGCTTGAGGATGAAGTTTTCTTCCCTCAAATCATCATTCTCTTGCTCAATTTTCAATATCCTTTTGCATAGAGCTGCCTTGCTCTCATGTAGAAAACGAGAAGGGATAAAAGGAGTGTTGGGTGCACTACTACCATTAGGAATGCTTGACTTCTTGAACTCCATGTGCATATCTCCAAGTTGAGGTAATGGAGGTTCATCTTCATCTGAGCCACTGTATGGTCATGCGTCTTCTATTTCCTCCAGATCGGTGTCTTTTTCTTCCTCCGAAGTCCACAAGTAGGGGTAAATCTCCCTAAAGATCTTTGGATCAACAACATAATTGGACACATAGATTTCTCCCTCAGAATCTTGGGACGACATATTTTCAGATCTGTCAGGAAAACAACATGAAACAAGAACAGAAGAAAATCTCGTGATGCGGTGTCAAAACAGTCGAGGGGTATATATAGAGAATTTTTATTCTTGGAAACCAAGCAAACGAAAGGAAAGCAAAGTTGGGAAGTTTCTTGAGGTGGGCACGCTTCACCAGGGCACGCCAGGGATGGCAACCACACCTTGGTACTTCATGCCCTCCTCGGTTACCTTCCTATTTATTTTTTATTTCCTAAATTTCATAAATATTCCAAAACTGATAAAAAATATTTTTTCGGATTTTTTGGAAACTATTACTCACCGTATCACGTACCTCTTTATTTTCACGATTCCGGAGCATTCCGGAAGGTTTCTTTTATGTGCTCCTCCGGTGTCATGGTTTTGATAACATTGCTTTCAATATTAATAGGTGTACCTGAGATATATTATTTAGTTCTTTGTCCATTGACCACCTTTGGGTTGGTACCTTCAGCATTATTAATCTTAATAGCTCCAGAGTGATAAACCTTTTTGATAACATAGGGTCCTTCCCACTTGGAGAGAAGTTTTCCTGCAAAAAATCTGAAACGAGAATTGTACAAAAGAACATATTCTCCAACTTTGAATTCTCACTTTTGGATTCTTTTGTCATGCCATCTTTTAATTTTTTTTCTTTAAATAACTTGGCATTTTCATAAGCTTGGGTTCTCCATTCATCTAATGAGCTAATATCCAATAACCTCTTCTCACCAGCAAGTTTGAAATCATAATTGAGCTCTTTAACTGCCCAAAATGCTTTATGTTATAACTCAAGAGGCAAATACAAGCTTTTCCATAAACCATTTTATAAGGAGACATTCCCATAGGATTTTTATATGTTGTTCTATAAGCCCAACGTGCATCATCTAATTTCTTAGACCAATTCTTCCTGGACCTATTGACAGTCTTTTGCAAAATTAATTTTATTTCTCTATTGCTAAGTTCAACTTGACCACTAGACTAAGGATGATAGGATGTAACTTCATTGCATGACTATTAACTTTTGTGCATGGATAGGGAATCACAAACCTTAACACCAATATTCTTACTAATCATAATTACTCACTAACATGACTCACATATTACTGTCATCATGTTTCAAAACTATTACAAAGAATCAAGTTTAATTGGTCCCATGATCTTCATGAAAGTTTTTATTATATCCTACTTTGATATCTATCACTTTGGGACTAGTTTCATATATGGCCATTGTTTTTTCGACAAGCTCAAACAAATTTAAGTAAAGCACATGAGCAAATGACAAGCTACTCTCAAAGGATATGAGTAGTCAAACAATTAAGGAGCTATGTGAGGACTCTATCTCCCTCAATAAATATTTTCAGATCTTAAGTACTTTATTCAAACAGCAAGAAAAAGAAGAATAGCACTCCAATAATAGCACGCATCATGTGAACGAATAAAAATTTAGGCTCAACATAGGCTAACCGATAATTGTTGATGAAGAGAGGTGGGATGCGTAGTATCCCCAAGATTAGATGCTTGAGAGTTATTGAAATATTTACTTGGGGTGCCTTGGGCATCCCCAAGATTGATCTTTTGTATCTCGTTCAATCCTCTCATACCACGGTTTCATCTATTCTCAAGAACTTCATCCACACAAAACTCAAAAAGAACTTGTGAGATGGGTTAGTACACATAATAATAAATCAACTCTTTATGGACTGCCAAGACAAGTTACATAATAATTTTAAAACATTAGGTATTGTATACTATCATTTCCATAATTTATATATACCAATATAGTCTATGGAAACTATAGGATAAGTAGATAACGAAACTATGACAGCAATCTGTCTAAACAAAACAGTCTGTAGCAATTTATGAAAACAGTGTACTTATGTAACTCAAACAATTATGAAAATTTAGTACATGCTGTAAAATTTATATGAACATACTTTGTAGAAAATTCAGAATAAAACAAGTTCTAGTAAAATATGAAAATTCAAACACTACAGCCAAAGTTTCTGTCTTTACACAACACTCATCAAAACATGCAATGCAAGCATCCAAAAGGCAATTCTTGGAACTTTTTATTTAAAAACATGATTATAAATAACAACTAACAGAAAGTAACTAAATATAATGACGACCCAAGCAAAACACATATTGCGTGACGAATAAAAATATAGCTCCAAGTAAGATATACCGATAGTGTTGAAGACGAAAGAGGGGATGCCCCAGAAGGCATCCCCAAGCTTAGGAGCTTTAGTCTCCCTTGGATATTACCTTGGGGGTGACTTATGCATCCCCAAGCTTAGGAGCTTTAGTCTCCCTTGGATATTACCTTGGGGGTGACTTATGCATCCCCAAGCTTAGGTTCTTTTCACTCCTTATTCTCCTCATATCTGTGTCTCACCCAAAACTTGAAAACTTCAATCACACAAAACTTAACGGAACTTTGTGAGAAGGATTAGATAGATCATTCACTTAGGTACTTTCAAGGCAATATTCATAATTATTCCCACATTATACCTACTATATTCCTTCATTCCCATGATTTATATTACTCAATATAAGCTATAGAAACACTTGAAACAAGCAAACTATGCATGCAAAACAGAATCTATCAAAAACAGAATAGTCTGTAAAGATCTGAATGATGACCATACTTACCTCACTCTAAAAATTCTGAAGCATTAGGAAAACTTAAGGAATTTTCATATAAATTTTGTGTAGAAATTTAATAAAAATTTTAAGCTCGAGTAAAATCATATAATTCATATACTGGACGCAAAACTTTCTGTTTTTGCACAGAATCAAACAAGTAAGTATCCACACTATCCCAAAGGCTTTACTTGGCACTTTATTGAAATAAAAGACACAAAACATGATTAATACAGTAGATTAATCATGTTAACACAAAAAAACAGGAAGTAAAAGTGATGGGTTGTCTCCCAGCAAGCGCTTTTCTTTAATGCCTTATAGCTAGGCATGATGATTTCAATGATGCTCACATAGGAATAGTGATTGAAACATGCAAAAGAGCATCATGAATCTCATGACAAGCACATTTAAGTCTAACCCACTTCATATTCATAGGGATTTTGTGAGCAAACAATTTATGGGAACAAGAATCATCTAGCCTAGGAAGGCAAAACAAGCATAACTTCAAAACTTTGAACACATAGAGAGGAAATTTGATATTATTGCAATTCCTACAAGCATATGTTCCTCCCTCATAATAATTTTCACTAGCATCATGAAGAAATTACACAATATAACCAGCACATAAATAATTATTTTGATGATGCACAAGCATAGAAAATTTGTCACTCTCCACATAAGCAATTTTCTTCTCATTCAAAATAGTGGGAGCAAACTCAACAAAATAACTATCATGACATACTTGATTGACATAACCACTTTGAATATTAAAATCATGATGAAAAGTTTCGTGGTTACCATTACTCTTTATAGCATACGTGTCATCACAATAATCATCATATATAGGAGGCATGTCATAATCATAATAGTTTTGCTCATCAAAACTTGGGGGACTAAAAATATCATCTTCATCAATCATAGCATCCCCAAGCTTGTGGCTTTGCATATCATTAGCATCATGGATATTCAGAGAATTCATACTAACAATATCACTATCATTCTCATCATTCAAATATTTAGTGCCAAACATTTTAATAACTTCTTCTTATAACACTTGAGCACAATTTTCTTTTCCATCATTTTCATGAAAGACATTAAACAGATGAAGCATATGAGGCAACATCAATTCAATTTGTTTGTAGTTTTCTTTTATAAAACCAAACTAGTGAAAAATAAGAAACTAAAATATTCAATTGCAATATCTAAATATATACCTTCAAGCACTCACCTCTCCGGCAACGGCGCCAGAAAAGAGCTTGATGTCTACTACACAACCTTCTTCTTGTAGACTCGTGTTGGGCCTCCAAGCGCAGAGGTTTGTAGGACAGCGGCAATTTTCCCTCAAGTTGATGACCTAAGGTTTATCAATCCATGGGAGGTGTAGAATGAATATGGTCTCTCTCAAACAACCCTGCAACCAAATAACAAAGTGTCTCTTGTGTCCCCAACACACCCAATACAATGGTAAATTGTATAGGTGCACTAGTTCGACGAAGAGATGGTGATACAAGTGCAATATGGATGGTAGATATAGGTTTTTGTAATCTGAAAATATAAAAACAGCAAGGTCACAAATTGTAAACAATGAGCAAAACTTGGTATAAATGCTTGGAAACAAGGCCTAGGGTCCATACTTTCACTAGTGCAAGTTCTCTCAACAATACTAACATAGTTGAATCATATGTAAATCTCTCATGCACGACAAAGAGTTCACTCCAAAGTCACAAATAGCAGAGAACAACGAAGAAATTATTGTAGGGTACAAAACCACCTCAAAGTTATCTTTTCCGATCAATCTTATGAGCTATCCCTATAAGTGTCACAAACAGCCCTAGAATTCGTACTAAAATAACACCTTAAGATACACATCAACCAAAACCCTAATGTCACCACAAGTTCCCATGGGCTTGATTATACGATATGCATCACATAATTTCAGATTAATCATGTTCAATCCAACACAAAGAACTTCAAAGAGTGCCCCAACGTTTCTACCGGAAAGTCAAGACAAAATGTGTGCCAACCCCTATGCATAGATTCCCAAGGTCACGGAACTCGCAAGTTGATCACCAAAACATACATCAAGTGGATCAATAGAACATCCCATTGTCACCACGGATATCCCATCGCAAGACATACGTCAAGTGTTCTCAAATCCTTAAAGACTTAATCCGATAAGAAAACTTCAAGGGAAAACTCAATTCATCACAACAAGATAGAGATGGGAAAACTCCATATGATTCATCTATATCAATAAAGCTCGCGGTACATCAAGATCATGTCATCTCAAGAACACGAGAGAGAGAGAGAGATCAAACACATAGCCACTGGTACATACCCTCAACCCCGAGGGTGAACTATTCCCTCCTCGTCATGGAGACCGTCGGGATGATGAAGATGGCCTCCGGTGATGGTTTACCCCTCCGACAGGGTGCCGGAATAGGCTCCCGATTGGTTTTTCGTGGCTCTCGAGGCTTGCGGCGGCGGAACTCCCGATCTAGGTTCTGCATTGGGGTTTTTGGAATATTTGAGGATTTATAGAGGTGAAAGGGAGGTTGGTGGACTCCCGAGGGGCCCACAAGCCTGGTGGGCGTGCCTAGGGGGTGGTTGTGCCCCTGAGGCTTGTGGCCTCCTCAGGAATCTTTTGTCTTCATCTCCAAGCTCCGTGGGTGTCTTCTGGTCCATAAAAAATCATCATAAATTTTTATTCCGTTTGATATTCCTTTTCTATAAAACTCAAAAACACGGAAAAAATAGGAACTAACACTGGGCTCTAGGTTAATAGGTTAGTCCCAAAAATAGTACAAAGTTGTGATAAAATGATTGTAAAACATCCAAGAATGATAATATAATAGCATGGAACAAGCAAAAATTATAGATACGTTAGAGACGTATCACGTTCTAGTTTGGGGGAGGCTTAAGTCAATGTTATATTCATGCCCCAATCATGATATCCTAAGAAAAGTTATTACTCATAATTTTTATGCTCGGCTTTCTCATAATGATTAAACCATGCTTGATACTTCTTGTACTAGTTCTTTCATGAAGGAGACTATTGTATTCAAGTGGGATCTCTTGGAAATAATTAAACACAACTCTAAAGATTGGGAACTCGACGAAGTTAATGAGTGAGGTATAAAGCTTGAATTTGATTGTGTTAAAAAAATTATGAATATCAATGCTTTTCATAAGTTTAGCACTAAATATGGACTTGACTAAACATGCTAAGGTATAAACTGTGGTTTGCAAAAGTAATATTAGAGCACCTAAGCCCTTTGAACAAATTAAAGTAGAACCTAGAGTTGCTATGGTAAAAGATATCTTGGTAGAAACTGTTGATGGGCATTTCATTTACTTCTGTGATGAAGCTGCTAGAATTGCTAAACCCGACGAAAAAGACAAACGTAGGCCCATAATTTGCTTGCCTGTTGTCTTAGTCAAAATAGGAGATCATTGTTATCCTGGCTTATGTGATTTGGGTGCTATTGTGAGTGCTATTCCTTTTACCTTATATCAAGAAATTATGAATGACATAGCTCCTGCTGAAATAGAAGATATTGATGTTACTATTAAACTTGCTAATAGAGACACCATCACACCGCTTGGGATTGTTAGAGATGTTGAAGTCTTGTGTGGGAAAATAAAATATCCTATAGATTTTATAGTTCTTGGTTCCCCACAAGATGACTTTTGTCCCATTATCTTTGGTAGACCTTTCTTGAACACTATTAATGCTAAGATAGATTATCAAAAAGAAATTGTCAGTGTTGAGTTTGGTGATGTGTCTCATGACTTTAATTTTTCCAAGTTTAGTAGACAACCTCGTGATAGAGAATTACCTAGCAAGGATGAAATAATTGGTCTTGCTTATATTTTCGTTCCTCCTACCGATCCACTAAAACAATATTTGCTAGACCATGAAAATGATATGCACTTTCGTGAAAGAAATGAAATAGATAAAATTGTCTGTGAACAACAACCTCTACCGAAACACAATTTGCCTATGGAAACTCTTGGAGGTCCTCCTCCACCTAAAGGTGATCATGTGTTTGAACTAAAACAATTGCCTGACACTCTAAAATATGCTTATCTTGATGAGAAAAATATATATCCTGGTATTATTAGTGCTAACCTTTCAGAACATGAAGAAGAAAGATTATTGAAAATTCTCATGAAGCACCAGGCTGTTATTGGATATACTATTGATGATCTTGAGGGCATTAGTCCCACTCTATGTCAGCACAAGATTAATACTGAACCTGATGCTAAACCCGTTGTTGATCATCAATGACGATTGAATCCCAAGATTAAAGAAGTGGTAAGAACTGAAATATTAAAGCTTCTGGAAGCAGCACTACTGGAATCAGGAAATTTGCCATGAGTCATTTCTTTGCCGTCTGCCAACAGATGGCAAATAATGTCTTTGTCGTCTTCCAAAGGAAAACAGATGGCAAAGAACTGACAGATGGCAACGAACCTGGTTGCCATCAGCAAATTCTTTATCGTTTGCCAGTGGTTGGCAAAGATTCTTTGTGGTCCGCTAGCGGACGGCAAAGAGGTTGGTGGGGTCCAGTGGATGACGTTGCTGCAAACAGACTATCAACCCACGTCTTTGTCGTCTGCCAGCAGATGGCAAAGAATCTTTGCCGTCCGCTGGCAAACGGCAAAGAGGTGGGTGGGGTCCAGTGGATGACGGCGCGGTAACAGACGACTAGCCCCACCTCTTTGCCATCCGCCAGCAGATGACAAAGAGGTGGGGCTTTGCCATCCGCCAGTAGACGACAAAGAGGTGGGGCTTTGCCATCCGCTGGTTGATGGCAAAGAGGTGGGGCATGCATACCGTTTTATCGAGCAAAAACTCACCCGCGCGCCGAGCGACCATAGAAACCCCTCGGATGGGCCCACGCGTGTCTCCTCTGTTGCCAACCCTAGTCGTCGCCGCCTCGCCGCTCCCCTGCTCCCCTCCTGTCGGCCCCTCTCCTCTCGCTCCCCTGCGGCCCTCCCATCCCCTGCTCAGCCGCTCCCCTCCGGCCCTCCCATCCCTCCCCTGATCGACTGATGCCCTCCCCTCGGTCCCTCTCCCCCCGCTCGTCTCCTCCCGCTCCCCTCCCCTAACCTACCTGCGGCAGCGCCGGTGCCGGCGGCCGGGCGGCCGGCCCTCTCCCTCTCCCTCTCCTCCAATCGTGCCCTCCACCGGACGGCCAGACCACCACCAGTCCACCTCCACCGCTCCAGCAAAGAGGTAGCTGCTACTTCACTCCACGACTGCATCCACCCTTTATTTATTTAAGAAATCTACAATTTTGTTACAAATGCCACTGGCTATTGCCATCATGTTAGTGTTGTTTTGTTCATATATTGCTAGTGTTGTGTTGTTTTGTTCATATACTACACTAGTTGCCAAATGGCGTAGAGACCCGCTTAATCCATGTACACATTGAAAAGAAAATTCATGTTTTAGTTGATTTAGTTTTGAACAACACATATGACTACAAATTTAATCTCATTTAAGGAAAAAATGATGGCTTGTATATACATATTTTAATTTGGTAGCACAAAGTTGCATTCGAAAAAGAATCCGATATAGTTGGTTTATTAGTTGTGGGCAAGCACATATGGCAACAAATTTAATTTCCTTTAACAGAAGAAAAACGGTGGCCTATTGTCTACAATGAAATGTATGTACACAAATTAATTTGGTAGCACAGAGACCCATTCAAAATCATGTCGCATTAGAAATAGATGTATTTTTTCAATATAATCTCCTGTTTGAGCAAATAAGCACTCTAACATTTTAGAATAAACAAATGGAATAAGTCTCACTGTCGGTACTCAGTTTGCATCCAATTTTCCATCCGAAAAATATTCATTGCGTCTACGCTTACCTCCCTCGCTCCTCCCCTATAGAGCTCCAGCCCATAGCAATCCACAGTTCTAGAGAGAGCAGAAAAAGGGTGAGACAATAGTCCAACAACAATTGCTTAACAACTTAAGTGTCTTTTATTTATTCTTATATAAAATTACACTATAAAGTATCTAGCGCTTCATTGCTCTTGACTGAGTCTTCGTGTTCACTGACATCTTCTATTGCTAAATTGCTGATGCATCGTCACTCGTCAGGTTTCATAGTTCAAAGGAATCACTCGTCAGGTTTCATCATAGTTTAGAGGAAGAAATGCAATTGATTATTTTCAAGTGGTTGGCTAACATATTGACGTACCATAGATCAAGCAATTCCATGACCATCTTAGTATCAAGACTAACTTGTGCATTCATCTCAGCAACACTCTGTTTGAGAAGGGAAATGCTTTCATCTAGTGAAGCTTGTTGTCCAACCTGATACATAGCAGAGCCATAGTTTCACTTAGTCCTCTAGAACAACATAGGACAAACAAATCAAGTCATTCAATCAAAATGACCTTGAAGCCCTGCTCTTTGGGGCTACGAACGCCATGCCGAGCGATCGCATGAGACATGGATCGCGCCACCACAATGCCCTTGACACCTAGGATTTTAGCACCTGGGATATATAAAGAAAAATCAGAACAAAGGTGAATCAATTCTGAACTCAAGGAAACTAAAGTGTGACAAAATAAAGGAGAAGCAACAATCCTCCTCAAGAAATGGTGCTGATAGGTAGAACATATTCGTTCTCATGTACTTGATAGGCCAACAGGGTCATATATTTGTGAATTATGAGTTAGGTCATATATTTTCCGATTTTGTTATGAAAAACACCATACATATTTTTGTTGATCGGGCGGATTTAAATGTACAGTTGTTTCGTCGCTGCGAGGGTCTGGTGTCCGACAACCTCCCCGTGCGTTCGACAAGCTCTGCCCCTGTGTTCGTGGGTGAGCACAAATGACATCTCCGACTCCCCCTTCATTGCTCTGTTCCGGTCTTCATGCCGATGAAACATGCTAGCTGTAGGTAGATTGATTCATCAGTATGCGTGACCACTATGCGTCTCCTGTTCGAAAGGGTTACATCTATAAATATGCATCCATTTGCATATTTATAAACGAGATTCTTTCGAATTTTCCAACATTATCCATGGACAGCCCGAGTATGTGTAGATTGGGTTCGGTTTCCCATATGCTCTGCTCCGGATCCGATGCAGAATTTCGTCAGTGCCTCCCTGTTGTTCTCCGGGTACACATCCTCTCTGCTTATTGCCGAGACGTGTATCAGGAGAACAGCGGGGAGGTGTTGCCAAAATTTTGCGTCGGATCTAGAGCAGAGCATGGGAAAATGAACCCAATCCACACTAATATGTTGTCCTTGTCATACTACAGTTCTTGGAAACACGACTATGGTGTCCGTAGGCCCAACACTGTCCTTGGTGTGATTTGTCGCCAGAGCTTCCCGGGGTGGGTCACGTTGCCCAGTGAGGGCCAGGTTCGAGAGCTAGGAATGAACTGGGAGCACTACTTGGCTCCCCCAGCCCCGCCGGGGCATAGGATCGGTGATGTCGAGTGCCACACTATTGCTGACATTGTGATCCAAACGTTTTGGGTAATTTCTCCTTTGCCGTCTATGTTGTTTTTTCTTCTTTGCAAGTACTAATCCATGTTTTCTTGTTTGATTGCAGACCTTCTGTTGGGGAACATTGCATGGGAAACAAAAAAATTCCTACGCACATGCAAGATCTATCCATGGTGATGAGCGTCTATGAGAGGGAGAGTGGATCTACATACCCTTGTAGATCGCTAAGCGGGAAGCGTTAAAGAAACGTGGTTGGTGTAGTCAAACGTCTTCGCGATTCAAATCGCCAAGCATCCCGCGATATCATCCCGATCCATCCCACGATCCAATCACAATCCGTCCCACGAACTCATCACGATCTGTCTTGTGATCTCATCATTATCCGTCTCACGATCTTGATCACGGTCCTTCCGATCTAGCGCCGAACGGACGACACCTCCGCGTTCAGCACACGTACAGCTCGATGACGATCTCCGCCTTATTGATCCAGCAAGAGGGAGCGGAGAGGTAGATGAGTTCTCCGGCAGCGCAATGGCGTTACGGCGATGGTGGTGCAGCTATTCCAGCAGGGCTTCGCCTAAGCACCGCTGAAAACCGGTCTAGAGGAGAAACTGCGATCTGGAGGAGAGGTAGCACGTGGCTATTAGGGTAAGGTTTTTCCTATAAATCCTCTAGTATATATAGGAGGGAGGGAGGGGAGGAGGCAGCCTCAAACCCTCAAGGTTTGGTCGAAATTGGAGGTGGAAGAGTCCTACTCCAATCCTATTAGGAGTAGGATTCCTCCTTTCCACATGGAAACTCTTTCCACCTATCCACCTTTGGATTCGTTCCTTCTCAAACCACTCCAGCCGCATGGGCCCTTAGAGGAGGCTTCAGCCAGCCCACCAGGGGCTGGTTTACCTCCTCCCACAGCCCATATAGCCTCTTGGGTCGAAATACCTCTCCCGATAGTCCACCGGTACACTACCGGCACTCCCGGTACACTACCGATGAGCCCGAAACTTTTCCGACGACCAAAACAGGACTTTCTATATATCAATCTTTACCTTTGGACCATTCCGAAGCTCGTCGTGATGTCCAGGATCTCATCTGGGACTCCGAACAACCTTTGGTCACCACCATACATAACTTTATACTAGTGAAACGTCACCGAACCTTAAGTGTGCACACCCTGCGGGTTCGAAAACTATGTAGACATGACCGAGACACCTCTATGGTCAATAACCAATAGTGGGACATAGATGCCCATATTGGTTCCTACATATTCTACGAAGATCTTTATCGGTCGAACCTCTATGTCAAGTATTCAGTTAATCCCGTATGATGTTCCCTTTGTTCTTCGGTATGTCACAATCCCGAGATTCGATCATCGGTATCTCCATACCTAGTTCAAACTCGTTACTGGCAAGTCTGTTTACTCATTTCATAATACAAGATCCCGTGACTAACACTTAGTCACATTGCTTGCAAGGCTTATTGTGATGTTGTATTACCGAGTGGGCCCTGAGATACCTCTCCATCACACGGAGTAACAAAACCCAGTCTTGATCCATGCCAACCAAACAGACACCCTCGGAGATACCTGTAGAGCACCTTTATAGTCACCTAGTTACGTTGCGTTGTTTGATACACACAAGGTCCTCCTCCGGTGTCAGTGAGTTGCATGATCTCATGGTCATAGGAACAAATACTTGACATGTAGAAAACATTAGCAATAAACTGACATGATCATATGCTACGTTTGTAGTTTGGGTCTTGTCCATCACATCATTTTGCTAATGACGTGATCCCGTTATCAAATGACATCTCATGTCCATGACTAGGAAACCATAGCCATCTTTGATCAACGAGCTAGTCTATTAGAGGCATACTAGGGGCATGGTGTTGTCTATGTATCCACACATGTATCTGAGTTTCCAATCAACACAATTATAGCATGGATAATAAACAATTATCATGAACAAGGAAATATGATAATAACCAATTTATTATTGCCTCTAGGGCATATTTCCAACAGTCTCCCACTTGCACTAGAGTCAATAATCTAGTTGACATCACCATGTGATTCGCATTGTTATGAATCTAACACCCAATGAGTTCTGGGGCTCGATCATGCTTTGCATGTGAGAGAGGTCTTGTAGTCAACGGGTCGGTGACATTTAGATCCATGTGTACTTTGGAAATCTCTATGTCAAACTGTAAACACTGCTACCACACTCCACTTGGAGCTATTCCAAATGGCTGCTCTATTATATGTATCCAGATTGCTACTAAGAGTCATCCGGATTGGTGTCAAAGCTTGCATCGACGTAACTCTTTACGACGAACTCTTTCTTACCTCCATAATTGAGAAACATTTCCTTAGTATTTTAGTTACTAAGGATGATCTTAACTGCTGTCCAGTGATCCAATCCTGGATCACCTTTTTAGCCCTTGACGGGCTCATGGCAAGGCACACACAGGTGCGGTACACAGCATGGCATGCTATACAGAGCCTATGGCTAAGGCATAGGGGACGAGATTTGTCCTTTCTCTTTCTTCTGCCGTGGTCGAGCTTTGAGTCTCACTCAACTTCACACCTTACGAAGCAGGCAAGAACACTTCTCTCTGACTAATCCATTTTGAACTCTTTCAAAATCTTGTCAAGGTATGTACTCATTCAAAGTCTCATCAAGCATCTTGATCTATCTCTATAGATCTTGATGCTCAACAATTAGGTAGCTTTATCCAGGTCTTCCTTTGAAAAACTCCTTTCAAACGACCCTTTATGCTTTCCAAAAATTCTACATCATTTTTGATCAACAATATGTCAACCAGATATGCTTATCAGAAACTCTATAGTGCTCCCACTCACTTTATTGTAAATACAAGTTTCTTATAAACTTTGTATAGACTCAAAAACTTTGATCACCTCATCAAAGTGTATATTCCAACTCCGAGATGCTTGCTTCAGTCCATAGAAGGATCACTGAAGCTTGCTCACCTTTTAGCATCCTTAGGACTGACAAAACCATCTGGTTGTATCACATACAACTTTTCCTCAAGTAAACTGTTAAGGAAACGATGTTTTGTCATCCATCTGCCAGATTTCATAATTGAAAAATGCAGCAACTGCTAACATAATTCCAACAGACTTTAGCATCTCTACGAGTGAGAAAGTCTCATCGTAGTCAACTCTTTGAACTTGTCGGAAACTTCTTTGTGACAAGTCGAGCTTTATAAATGGTGACATTTACCATCAGCATCTGTCTTCATCTCAAAGGTCCATTTGTACTCGATGACCTGCCGTCCAACGAGCAAGTCTACCAAAGTCTATACTTGGTTTTCATACATGGAACCTTTCTTGGATTTCACGGCCTCTAACCATTTGTCAGAATCCGGGCCCATCATCGCTTCTCCATATCTCGTAGGTTCATCGTTGTCCAACAATATGACCTCCAAGACAGGGTTGTCGTACCACTCAGGAGCAGTACGCATCCTTGTCGACCTATGAGTTTTGATAGTAACTTGATCCGAAGCTTCAGGATCATCATCATTTACTTCCTCTTCAACTGACGTAGATTCCACGGGAACATCTTTCTACACTGCGCTACTCTCTGGTTGAAACAAAGGTTCAACAATCTCATCAAGTTTTATCTTCCTCCCACTCAATTCTTTTGATAGAAACTTTTTCTCGGAAAAGGATCCGTTTTAGCAACAAACACTTTATGCTTGGATCTGAGATAGAAGGTTCACCCAACTGTTCTTAGGGTAATCTATGAAGATGCATTTGTCCGCTTTGGGTTCGAGATCATTAGGTGAAAACATTTTTCCACACAAGCATCGCAACCCCAAACATTAAGCAATGACAGCTTAGGTTTCTATCAAACCATAATTCACACGGTGTCATCTCAACGGATTTATATGGTGCCCTATTTAAAGTGAATGTAGTTGTCTCTAATGCATAACCCCAAAACTATAGTAGCAAAACGATAAGAGATATCATAGCCCACACCATATCCAATAGAGCACGACTATGACATTTGGACACACCATCACACTATGGTGTTCCAGGTGGCGTGAGTTGTGAAACGACTTTCACATTGTCTAAAGTTGTATGCCAAACTCGTAACTCAGATATTCACCTCCACGATCATATCGTAGACATTTTTATCTTCTTGTCACGATGATCTTAAACTTCACTCTGAATTTGCTTGAACTTTTTAAACGATTCAGACTTGTGTTTCATTAAGTAAACATACACTATACCTACTCAAATCATCAGTGAAGGTAAGAAAATAACGATATCCACCGCACGCTACAAGACTCATTGGATTGCATACATCAACATGTATCATTTCCAATAAATCACTTTCCCCCTCCATCAATCCGGAAAACGGGGTCCTTAGTCATCTTGCCTAAGAGGCATGGTTCGCATGTCTCAACCGATTCGAAATCGAATGAGTCCAAAGATCCATCAGCATGGAGTTTCTTCATGCGCTTTATACTAATATGACATTTAGCGGCAGTGCCACAAGTATGTGGTACTATCATTATTAACTTTGTATCTTTTGGCATCAATGTTATGAACATGTGTATTACTACGATCAAGATTCAACAAACCATTCTCACTGGGTGCATGACCATTGAAGGTATTATTCATGTAAACAAAATAACCATTATTCTCTAACTTAAATGAATAACCGTATTGCAATAAACACGATCTAATCATGTTCATGCTCAAGACAAAACACCAAATAACATTTATTTCGATTCGTCACTCATCCCGATGGTAGAGAGAGCGTGCGATGTTGATCACATCAACCTTGGAAACATTTCCAACACAAATCGTCACCTCACCCTTAGCTAGTTCTCCGTTTATTCCGTAGCTTTTATTTCGGGTTACTAACATTTAGCAACCGAACCGGTATCCAATACCCAGGTGCTACGAGGAGTACTAGCAAGGTACACATCAATAACACGTATATCAAATATACTTCTGTCGATGTTGCCAGCCTTCTTATCTACCAAGTATCTAGCGTTGTTCCGCTTCAGCATCCGCTCTCCTCATAATCGAAGCACTTAGTCTCAGGTTTGGGTTCAACTTTGGGTTGCTTCACTGGAGCAGCAACTGACTTGCCATCCATGAAGTTTCCCTCCTTGCCCTTGCCCTTCTTGAAACTGGTGATTTTACTAACCATCAACACTTGACGCTCCTTCTTGATTTCTATCTTCGCGGTGTCAAACATCGTGAACAGCTCAGGGATAATTATTTTTAACCCTGGCATTTTATAGTTCATCACCAAGTTCTAGTATCTTAGTGACACTGACTTGGACAACTATATCAATCACTTTTCTTATCTGGAAGATGAACTCCCACTCGATTCAAGCGATTGTAGCACCCAGACAATCTGAGCACATGCTCAACGATTGAGCTATTCTCTTTTATCTTGCAGGCAAAGAATCTTGTTGGAGACCTCATATCTCGCAACACAGGCATGAGCCTGAGATCCTAATTTTAGCTCTTAGAACATCTCATATGTTCCGTGACGTTCAAAATGTTTCGGAGCCTCAATTCTAAGCCGTAATGCATGACGCACTAAACTATCAAGTAGTCATCACAACGTGCCTGTCATATGTTCACAACATCTATAGAC
Organism: Hordeum marinum; assembly: GCA_022496015.1. Classification (NCBI taxonomy): domain Eukaryota; kingdom Viridiplantae; phylum Streptophyta; class Magnoliopsida; order Poales; family Poaceae; genus Hordeum; species Hordeum marinum. Next base: position 424,175,589 of record CM039678.1, on the reverse strand, counting down.
GACGCTAGAGGGGTTGGCGCACCGAGCGGTGCATTAAGGACATAAGCCTTCTATGCAGCAATGAGGACAATCCTCAGATCACGGACCCAGTCCGCAATATTTCTACCATCATCTTTCAACTCTATTTCTCTAGGAACATATAGAAATTCAAGGGAGCTATAGCGCGAGCTAGTAATCTACAACATAATTTTGCAAAGACACTACTGACTATGTTCATGATAGTGAGTTCAATTAATCATATTACTTAAGAACTCCCACTCAAATTGACATCCCTCCGGTCATTCGAGTGATACATGATCCAAATTCACCAACTCAAGTCCGATCATCACGTGAGTTGAGATGGTTTCAATGGTGAACATCATCATGTTGATCATATCTACTATATGACTCATGTTCGACCTTTCGGTCTCTTGTGTTCTGAGGCCATGTCTGTACATGCTAGGCTCGTCAAGTTTAACCCGAGTGTTCTGCATGTGCAACACTGGCTTGCACCCGTTGTATGTGAACGTAGAGTCTATCACACCCGATCATGACGTGGTGTCTCGACACGACGAACTTTCGCAACGCTGCACACTTGGGGAGAATACAATTTATCTTGAAATTAAGTGAGGGATCACCTTATAATGTGATGAGGATATGTACTTGGGGTAGGGTCCTAGGCACGGCACACATACCCTACCTAAGGACACTACATGGGAGGACTTGAAGATCAAGCATGAACTTCTGAGTGGATCCCTGGAGACGTTCAAAGTCACTCGACAGTAATCCACTCGGAGACTTCCGCTCTCACTTGGCAGTCGCGTGTCACTCAGAAGACCTCGCCTTCACTCGACGCCAGAAGACCAGGAGCCATCATCAAGAGCCTAACGGGCAGACGCTGGTTCAATGGTCATTAATAGCTTTTACTACGTACGTTACCTATAACGGCGGACTTTAAACCCCATGACCAAACCCTTTGATGCGGGGCCATCATGAGGGACAGCGAACTCTATATAAGCCGACTCTCCCCTCCTGCACAAGGGTTAGCAACTATTGTAATCTCAGCATTCCACACGACATAAAGCTCCCGAGCACCGAGACGTAGGGCTGTTACCTCCACGAGAGGGGCCTGAACTCATACATCCGTGTGTACACCCTCGCCGTAGCTAGGACTCTCCCCTCTCCATTCGTACCCCTACCATCTACTGTCAGGCTCGTTCCCACGACAGTTGGCGCCCACCGTGGGGCAGGCGTTTAAGCTACTTCCGGTGAGGTTGCGATTTCCATCCTTCGACATGTCTTCTGGCGGTGTTTTTGCTCTAGGCCACGAGATCCGTTTCGGAGCGCTCACCTTCATCGCTAACGATTCAGCATGGCTCCAAGAAGCGCCTCTCGATGTCGAGGCGCTCCCGGTCCGCGGGGCTGCGCACTTCTGTGCGAGTCCCTTCGGTGTGTTGCTGCATCAGCCGTCGACTCCCTACGCGTCGGCTCCTCTCGCCGTTCGCGGCCGCAAGCGGTCCGACCGCTCACGACTCCAGCGGTGGGTCGAACACGCAACGGCACGTCAAGCTTCTTCGTAGGTTGCAGCACTCGAGCCTGCCGAGTCCCTTAATGGCGTGTTCGAGTCGGATTCCGATCCGTCCGACGTGCCTTCCAGGTGCGAAAGCTGCGATCCCGCAGCAAAGGTCTTGATGGCGGGCTCTCATCAGAGTTCACCGCTTGGCTTCGGTCGTGTCAAGCGCGAGGTCGGAGGCCCGTCGAACGTGCAGCTGCGTCGTGATGAGGAGGTCCTTCATACCCCCATCGTCGGTGCGACTACTGAGGCCCAAGCTTTGGAGGCCGCGCGCGTTCATCTGGAAGAGCTCCAGGCAAAGATCGACGAGCGCGCCCGCCAGCGCCTGCCTCGCCCCAACCGACGTCATCGACAGCTGCTTCCGACTGGATCTCACGATGGGGTTGAGGTATACCGAACTCGTGTGCTTAATGTTGCTGTTGCTGCCAGGATAGCGGATTCCATGCAGCCGTCCCGGTCAGAGGCTGGTAGAGGGCTGTTGCCGATCAGAGCGCTGTTGGATGCAGCACAACATCAGAATTTAGCAGTTTCTCAGTCCCGTCACAAGATATACAACAATTCACCCAAGGCAGAGACCGTTCAGTCGGCACACAGCCCTGGATCGCCCTTGTGTCGTCAAGGAGGCGGTTTTCGTGAAGGGCAAGACAGAGATCAGCATCACCGCGAAGACCACCATTGAGTGCCCACTCCTCCGTGGAGTGGCCCGTACGTGCCCCGGCGCCAGGGCGACAGACACTCCATCAGTGATGAGCGGGACGCGGACTTTGACGCCTGCACCTATCTTGTTTAGAAGCGGATCGACAAGAGTAGAGCCTACAGAGAGGGACTCGACAGAGATGTTCCGAGTGGAAGCCCAGCTGTGGTGTTTGGTCCAGAGTGTTTCAGCAGAGCTATACATTCCTCAAAGATTCTCCCCAACTTCAGAATGGCGGCGGTGATTGGAAAGTTTTCTGGTGAAACAAAACCAGAGACTTGGTTAGATGATTACCGAGTGGCTATGCAGATTGGCGGCGGAAATTACAACGTCGCAATGAAGCACCTGCCCCTCATGTTGGATGGTTTAGCTCGAGCTTGGTTGAATCGTTTGGCTCCTTCTAGCATACATTGTTGGGAGGATCTTGCCCGAGTGTTTGTCCGGACCTTTGAGGGCACTTGCAAGCGCCTGGCAGGTCTGGTCGACTTACAACACTATGTCCAGAAGCCCAATGAAACCTTAAGAGACTATATTCAGCGATGGTCCACCCTGCATCATACGGTGGAGAATGTGTCAGAACACCAGGCTGTTTGTGCCTTCAAGGCCGGTGTGAGATACAGGGAGCTATACCTGAAGTTCAGGCGCACTGGCGACATTTCGCTCGGCAAGATGATGGAAATTGCCACACGCTACGCCAATGGCGAGGAAGAAGACCGCCGCCGTATCGGCAAAGGAAAAGCAGTCGCTAACGAGTCTGGCGGCAACAACAATCAAAAACAGAAGCGGAAGGCTAAAGACCTAGCTCCGGCAGAAGCAGCAGCACTGGCGACTCAGTCGAAGAGCAAGGGCAAGGCCAAGGCTTAGTATGCCCCCAAGAAGGGGAAGGGTCAGTCAAGAACTGACATTTTGGATCAGCCGTGTGTAATTCAGACGAAGAAAGATGCAGAAGGCAACCTTATTTTGCCCAAGCACACCACTTGACAGTGTCGAACCCTCATTCAGTAGTTCAAGGGAGACCAGTCGAATGGAAAATCTCCCAAAAAAGAAGATGAAGATGAAGAGAAGGAAACATTCCCGGATGTCACTGCTACACTGGTGATCTTTGCTGATGTCGAGAGCAAGAGTCGTCTAAAAGTCATCAACAGAGAAATCAACATGGCTGTGGCAGACACCCTCGCCTACCTCAAGTGGTCTCAATATGCTGTCACATTTGACCAGACAGACCATCCTGCTCGTGTGGCCACTCCCGGTCGACAGGCTCTGGTAGTTGATCCGGTGGTGCAGGGGACTCGACTCAAAAAGGTCCTCATGGACGGCGGCAGCGGCCTCAACATTCTGCATTCCGATGTCCCGTCTGAGCGACAGCAGCATGCATTTTCGTGGGGTCATCCCAGGAAAAAAGGCCAAGTCGCTCGGCCAGATAGCATTGGACGTGGCGTTCGGAGATAACAAAAATTTCTGAAAAGAAAAATTGGTGTTTGAAGTCGTGGATTTCAAGAGTGCTTACCACGCCATCTTGGGTCGACCCGCTTATGCACGTTTCATGGTCCGACCATGTTACGTGTATCTCAAGTTGAAAATGCCAGGCCCTAAGGGCATGATCATGGTCACTGGCAATCGACAGTGGGCCGAACAGTTCTCCAGCAAGGATCCAAGATCGCCGACCAATAGATGGCCATGGTCGGGCTGGAGGAGTACAAGAAAACCGCTGACCCTGCTGATTTGCTCCGCGCAAAAAAGCCTGCTTTCGAGTCGGCATTTCAGTCGGCAGGGTAAGTGAAGAAGGTGCACATCCACCCGACAGATCCAACTGCTGCCCCGACAAATATCGCAACAACAATCAACAGTAAATAGGAAGTTGAGCTCATCCAGATCCTCCGTGAGAACTGGGATATCTTTGCATGGAAGCCTGCCGACATGCCGGGGATTCCCAGGGAGCTGGCTGAGCATCGTCTGCGAGTGAATCTAAAAGCCAAGCCCGTCAAAGAGCATTTGCGTCGATCCGCAGCGGAGAAGCGCAAGGCAATCAGAGAAGAAGTGGCCCGTCTCTTGCAAGCCAAGTTCATTCGGGAGATTTACCACTCCGAGTGGCTCTCGAATGTTGTGATGGTGCCCAAGAAATATAAGTCGTTGCACATGTGCATTGACTTCAAACATCTCAATAAGGTGTGTCCGAAAGACCATTTTCCGCTCCCCCACATAGATCAAATTGTTGACTCGACAGTGGGGTCTGAGCGGTTATCGTTTTTGGATGCTTATTATGGGTACCATCAGATCCGTCTGTTTGGCCCGGATGAAATAAAAATAGCCTTCATCACCCCGTTTGGGTGCTTTTGCTAGATCAACATGCCTTTTGGGCTTAAGAATGCTGGTGCTACTTTTATGCGCATGATTTAGAAATGTTAACTCGACCAGATCCCTCGAAATGTCGAGGCGTACATGGACGATATAGTGGTCAAGTCCCACAAAGGTTCTGACCTGCTGTCTGACTCTGTCGAGACATTCGCCAATCTGAGGCGATTCGACATAAAGCTGAATCCGGCTAAATGTACCTTCGGTGTCCCTGGCGGCAAGTTGCTCGGTTTTCTCATTTCCGAGTGAGGAATTGATGTCAATCCCAAGAAGATCAGCGCCATTACATGTATGAAGACTCCTGTGCAGGTGCATGACATTCAGAAGCTCACAGGTTGCTTAGCAGCATTGAGTCGATTCATTTCTCGTCTCGGCGAGAAGGCTCTGTCCTTGTACCAGTTGATGAAGAAGTCCGACACATTCGACTGGACTCCTGAAGTCGGAGCAACGTTTGTTGATCTCAAATCCCTGCTCTCCACCTAGCCAGTGCTTGCCGCTCCTGCTAGCAAAGAGCCCTTGCTCCTGTACATCGCAGCCACAAATCAGGTCGTCAGTACAGTGCTGACTGTCGAGCGAGAAGAGGATGGAAAAGCTTATAAAGTCCAGCGGTCAGTTTATTATGTCTCGGAAGTACTGTCCCCCTCAAAGCAAAGATATCCACACTATTAGAAGCTGGTGTATGGTATTTACCTGTCAGCAAAGAAGGTGGCACACTATTTCCAAGACCATTCGATCACAGTCGTCAGTGATGCTCCTTTATCCGAGATTTTCAATAATCGTGACGCATCAGGTCGAGTGGCTAAATGGGCAATTGAGCTTGGACACTTTGACATCAGATTCGAGGCCAAGAAGGCAATCAAGTCCCAAGCATTGGCAGATTTAATGGCCGAGTGGATCGAACAACAACAGCCCATCCAAGTTCACTCGACGCATTGGACAATGTTCTTCGATGGCTCCAAAATGTTGAATGGGCCCGATGCTGGTGTTGTTTTGATATCCCCCAGAGGCGACAAGCTCAGCTATGTCTTGCAAATTCACTTTGATTCCTCCAACAATGAGGCAAAGTATGAAGCACTTTTGTATGGGTTGCGCATGGCTATCTCACTCGGCGTCAAGCGCCTGATGGTTTATGGCGACTCAGATTTGGTGGTGAACCAAGTGATGAAAGAGTGGGATGTTAGAAACCCTGCTATGACTGGATACTACAATGCAGTCCGGAAGCTGGAGAAGAAATTTGAAGGTCTGGAACTTCACCATGTTCCTCGACTGAAAAATCAAGCAGCTGATGAGTTGTCCAAGATTGGTTCCACTCGACGGCCTGTCCCCGGCGGAGTGTTCCTGGAGCATTTGCATACTCCTTCGATTCAAGAGGATCCCTTCACTGAAGAGCCCCCACAAGCTTTAAGCTCCTTTGATTTGACTGAAGTTGATGTTCCTGCCGTGATTGACCTGGTCATGGAGGTGCTAGTTATCATTCCCGACTAGACTGTGCCATACATTGCCTATATCCTCAGACAAGAGCTCCGTGAAGATGAAGCAAAGGCTCGACAGATTGTGCGCAGGTCCAAGGCTTTCACTGTGATGGGAGATCAGCTATTCAGAGAGAGTGTGACTGGTGTCACCCAGCGCTGCATTTCCCCCGAAGAAGGTTGAATGATTCTAGACGAAATCCACTCGGGAACTTGCGGGCACCATGCGTCTTCAAGGGCGATCGTCGCTAAAGCATATCGAGCTGGTTTTTACTGGCCACGAGCTAATGAGATGGCTAAGGACATTATTGATCACTGCGAGGGCTGCCAGTTCTATGCAAATCTATCACACAAGCCATCGTCTGCTCTGAAGACAATTCCACTCGCCTGGCCGTTCGCAGTTTGGGGACTCGACATGGTTGGCCCCTTTCGACCCGGAAAAGGAGGATTCACCCACTTGTTGGTAGCAGTCGACAAATTCACCAAGTGGATTGAAGCTAAACCCATCAAGAAGATGAATTCCCGCACAACGGTCACGTTCATGAGGGAGATCATTATCTGATATGGCATCCCGCACAGCATCATCACGGACAACGGCACTAATTTTGACTCGGAAGAATTCAGGAGATTCTATAACTCCCAAGGCACCCGAGTGGATTACGCTTCCATTGCACATCCTCAAACCAATGGGAAAGTTGAGCGGGATAATGGTCTCATTCTACAAGGTCTGAAGCCTCGTCTCATGCGCGATTTGGATCATGCTGCTGGTGTGTGGGTAACTGAACTGTCGTCCGTTTTGTGGGGGTTGAGGACAACGCCTAATCGGTCGACTGGACGAACTCCTTTCTTCCTTGTCTGTGGTGTTGAAGCTATACTGCCGAGTGACTTGGCCCACAATTCTCCTCGAGTGGAGCTATATTCTAAGGCTGAAGCCGAACAGGCCAGACAGGATGGGGTAGATCTTCTGGAGGAAGAGCGTGAGCTGGCTCTGATCCGGACTAGAACCTATCAGCAAGACCTAAGGCATTTCCATGCAAGGAATGTCAGAAGCCGAGCATTCCACGAGGGAGATTTGGTGCTTCGAGTGAATCAACACCGACCTCACAAGCTTGCTCCTGCATGGGAAGGCCCTTTTGTCGTCACTAAGGTGCTAAACAATGGAGCCTATCACTTATATAATCTCATGAAGTAGATGGATGAGCCACGAGCCTGGAATGTAGACCTGCTTCGACGATTTTACACTTAGACAAGAGTTTTCTAATGTAATAAGAGTACATCATCAATACAATTCGTGTTTCTACGATTAACACTTTGTCGATTCCATCCGCGCAGTTACATTCTTGGGAATACTCCGAGTGATGAGCAATCCTCACACTCGGGGGCTTAGCTGCGAAACATGTTTCACCTAAGTTTAAAAACCCTGTCGGGTGGATAGCAGTCCATCCACTCGACGGCCTATTTGCGAATCCGTCTTCGCTTGGGTCAAAAACCTTGTCGAGTGGACGGTAATCCATTCATTCGAGAACTCAACTACGAATCGACATTCGCTTAAGTTCGAAAATACTCCGAGTGGAGAGCAATCCTCACACTCGGGGGCTTAGCTGCGAAACATGTTTTGCCTAAGTTTAAATACCCTGTCGGGTGGATAGCAGTCCAACCACTTGACGGCCTATTTGTGAATCCGTCTTTGCTTGGGTTCAAAAAAAACTCATCGAGGCGATGGTAATCCATTCACTCGACAACTTAGATGCGAATCGACATTCGCCTAAGTTCAAATATACTCCAAGTGGTGAGCGATCCTCACACTCGGGGGCTTAGCTGCGAAACACGTTTCGCCTAAGTTAAAAGCCCCGTCAAGTAGATGGTAATCCATTCACTCAACAACTTAGATGCGAATCGACATTTGCCTAAGTTCAAAAATACTCCGAGTGATGAGCGATCCTCACACTCGGGGGGCTTAGCTGCGAAACACGTTTCGCCTAAGTTAAAAGCCCCGTCGAGTAGATGGTAATCCATTCATTCGATGACTTAGATGCGAATCGACATTTGCCTAAGTTCAAAAATACTCCGAGTGATGAGCGATCCTCACACTCGGGGGCTTAGCTGCGAAACACGTTTCGCCTAAGTTAAAAGCCCCGTCGAGTAGATGGTAATCCATTCACTCGACAACTTAGATGCGAATCGACATTTGCCTAAGTTCAAAAATACTCCGAGTGATGAGCGATCCTCACACTCGGGGGCTTAGCTGCGAAACACGTTTCACCTAAGTTAAAAGCCCCGTCGAGTAGATGGTAATCCATTCACTCGACGACTTAGATGCGAATCGACATTTGCCTAAGTTCAAAAATACTCTGAGTGATGAGCGATCCTCACACTCGGGGGCTTAGCTGCGAACACGTTTCGCCTAAGTTAAGAACCTCGCCGGGTGGATAGTAATCCATCCACTTGACAGCTTAGCTATGAATCGACATTCGCCAAAGTTCGAAAATACTCCGAGTGATGAGCAATCCTCATACCCGGGGGCTTATCCGCGAACATGCTTCGCCTAAGTTAAAAACAAACTCAGTCGAAAAGACGATTGAAAGCCAAATATGAATAAAATCCAAAGGGTAAACCACGGATAAATGTTTTGTATGGAAGCAAATGTGATCAGGCCCAAGGCCTGAACGGAGTTTTAAAGGATACATATCCACTCGGCATACCGAGGCAAATTTAATTGTTTCTTTCAAAGACAAGTTTTGTCAAGCAGGTGATGGACTAGCAGGCTCGACGAAGGTGTCTAGGTCAATGCCATCGGCAATTCTGGTGGCCGCTTTGATGAAGGTCTCCATGAAATCTTCAAACTGGAGTTTCTTTGTGTTGACCACCTGAAGCTCCTTCAGCCTCTCCTCCTTCACGTCCCTGCAATGGACCCTGATGAGTGACAATGCCCCGCCAGCCCCACAATGAGCGGCAGATTTCTTCCAGGCCTGCACTCGACTTGGAAGTTCGTCCAGGCGAGCCATCATAGCGTTGAGGTCAAGCTGGAGGGTGTCCTTAGGCCATAGCTCTTTGTTGATCCTCTCCATTGCAGACTTCAGTCGGACAAGATACGCCTGGACGCCCTAGAGCCGGAAATTGAGTCGGAGCATGTTCATGGCCACCGCGTCTGCGACAGGAGACTTGGTCGGATCCACATTGGGCTCAACCTCCTCTGTCTCCTTCTCAAAGTCTTGGCAGAATTCTGTTGAAGAATGGGGAACAGGAGGAGAATCGGCAAACTGCAACCCTCAAAGATTTTACAAAGCTCAGTCAACAAAAATACTTACCGTCGAGCAAAATATACATCTTCCACGAGAACTCGCCCAAATGCTTCTCCAGGCCATTGCTCTTCCTGTTCAGCTGCTCGGCCCTCTTGACGAGGTCTGCGCGCTCCTGCTTGAGTTTGGTGTTCTCCTCTTCCAGCTTCTGGGCGGCCGCCAGCTTCTGATCTGCAGCTTTAGTTTTCTCCCTGGCCACCCATTGGGCGTCGGTGAGTGCTTTGTCCTTCTCCTCCAGTGCCTTCTTCATGGAATCTAAAGAAACAACATTGTTGAGTCGCGCTTGGAGTCGACGGTTTTCATTGCGCATGTCTGTTCGAGTGAGAGCACTCGGTTCAAAACGTGAAGAGTGAAGATGGGAATGCTGACAGTCGACAGTAATTACCTCCCAAAGACTTCAGCTCAGCACGAGCTCACTCTAGGGCGTTGTTGGCAACCGCCAGGTCCACCTGCAACTGGTTCCTCTCCTCTTCCATCTTCTTGTACTGCGTACCAAGTTGGCAAGCCGTCTAGAATCAACAAAAGACAAGAGTTCAATCAACAAGTGGTTCCTGGACAGTCGACTGAGTTATTAAAACTGGCGAATGACCATCTTGAAAGAATTCCAGCAAAAATCCACTCGACATGTCGAGTGGCCCTGGCGCTTCGCGCGCCGTAAAAAAATTTAAAGCTCTCTACAAAGACCCCTGCCGGTGCAAGCACTCGACAGCGGTCTCGGGGACTACACCTAGTGAGTGCGCCAAGAGCGCCCCCACTAAGACGGTTAACTCTCGATTCGTCGAGTAACTCGTCAGAAGATACACTCGACATGTCGAGTGACACTAGTACCACGTGTACGACAACAGATTCTAAGACCCCTGCCAATGCAAGCACTCGACAGCGGTCTCGGGGACTACACCTAGTGGGTGCACTAAGAGCGCCCCCACTGAGACGGTTAACTCTCGATCCATCGAGTAACTCGTCAGAAGATACACTCGACATGTCGAGTGACACTAGTACCTACGACAATAAACTCGAAAGACCCCCGCCGATGCAAGCATTCGACAGCGGTCTCGGGGACTACACCCAGTGGGTGCGCTAAGAGCGCCCCCACGGAGACGGTTAACTCTCGATCCGTCGAGTAACTCGTCAGAAACTACACTCGACATGTCGAGTGACACCAGTACCACACGTACTACCAATCCAATCCTACTCAACTACGATCCGATCTATTCGAGTGGAGAAAGTAAAAACATTCTACGGCAATCACCCAGTGGGTGTACGGCAGCCAAGAGAAGACAAGAATTCAATCAACAATGGACTTACAATCAAACTTACTCGGGCATTGGTGCAGAGGGCTCCGCTAACGTCAAAAGCCGGTTTGCTGGCCTCGTACGCCTCCTTGGCCCTCAGCATGAGCTGGTCTGCCTGGATCATAGATTACTTTGCAGCTCCGATTTGATCTTCCGAGGTGCGATGTAGAGAGAAGGCCGTCGTAGGTGGGTCGGCATGGTCGCAGGAGTAGCTGAGGCAGTCTGAGGGGGCCCAGTCGGAGTCGACGCCACAACGGTCGAGACGGTTGGAGGGGCATGTTACAGAGGTACTGTAGGTTCCGCCCGGGGTTGTGTCGAGACACCTCCCCCCTGGGAAGACTTTGTAGTCGACCGCTGAAGTGCTTGTGCCGATGAGGCTCCTACGATGCGAGGGCGCAAAGTGGCCAGTCACTCCTCGTCGTCCTCCACCTGAATGACCTCTGCAATGACAACCGACGGTGTTAACATCCGCATATGTCAAGTCCCATTCGGACGAACCAACAACTATCTAACCTCTATGAGAAGTGGCCGTGTCAGCAGTGTCGACATCCATTGCATCCCCACCATCTCGATGAGGCGAAGACACAGATGTAGCAGCTCTGACGAATTGAGTGGCATTCGGTCTAATAGAATTCCGGACTTCAGTCGACATAACAAGTATGGAAATAAATACTTACGTGGAGACGACAAACACGGCCACCCTCATGCGAGGCAGTGCCTTGCGAGGCTTGGTGACAGCTGGCTTGGGCTGCTTGGCCATTTTCTCGCTCAGCTTGGTGGTCGAGGGGCAGTTGCGCTTCAAATTCCTCTCGCCGGGGCCCGGAGCCCTGTCCTTAACAGCCGACGGGTCTTGGCGGGACTTGATGCGGCTTTCGCGGCGGGGAGGTGACTCGACTTCTTCCTCCTCGTCGGAGTCCTCGTATTCTTCCTCGGAGTCGGAAGAACCATCGCCGTCCATGCTACCGCCCTCGCTTGCCATGCCATCTTCAACATGGTTCTTGTTGGGAACGGGCGAGTGCATGTGCGTCCATTCCTACATGATTCAAGCAAAGAAGTCAGTTCAATATATCAATTGACAGTACAATACATCAGTCGACATCACACAACTCACCAAGTTCTTCGGCGTGTTTTCGGCCGAGAACGGCAAAATCCTCTTGGCTCCCAAGGGGTTGTCACAGGCCCCGGTGATGCTACGGAGCCACTGCTCGACAGTTCTCTGAGGAACTTCCTCGGGATGTGCCCTTGTCGAGTCCTTAGGGCCCGCGTAATGCCACATGGTATGGTCCCTGGCTTGGAGCGGCTAGATGCGTCGACCTAGAAACGTCTCCAACAAATCCATGCCGATCACCCCGCCCCGGATCAGTTGCACCACCGCTTCTACCAAGATGCCCACTTGGACGTGCTCCGCTTCAGTCACCTTTAGGGACTTGGGGACAGCTGGACGGTCAGGTGTATAGGGTGAGGCTGCATCCTTGTAGTAAAACCAGTCGTCATATTTGGTGAGGCTGCATCCTTGTAGTAAAACCAGGTCGACTGCCAACCCCTTACAGATTCTGGGAAGGTCATGGCAGGGAAGGAGCTACGAGCTCTTTTCTGAACTCTTAACCCTCCGCACAGCTGGAGTACATGGGTCTTCCCATCAGCAGGGAGGGCTTTCTTCACGGTCTGGGACCTGACCGTGAAGAGGTGTTTGAATAGCCCCCAATGGGGAGAACAGCCCAGGAAACATTCGCATAGAGTGACGAATGCAGACAGATAAGCTATGGTGTTGGGTGAGAGGTGGTGCACTTGGGCACCGAAAAAATTCAGGAAGCCCCTAAAGAACGGATTGGGCGGTAGAGAGAAACCTCGCTCGACATGGGAGAGAAGGAGGATCCGCTCCCTGTCGCGCGGCTCCGACTCGCGCTCCTCCCCCGGCAGCCTCCAAGCGTCGTCTGCCACGAGCCCGTCAGAGACGAGGCCCTCCATGTCTTCGCGGGTGACGACAGAGGGGAGCCAATCCCCCTACATCCAGCCGGCCGGCACGGTGAACCTGGTGGTCGAGGGCTTCCTGCCCTTGAGCTTCACCGCCCCCCTCTTCATGCGCTCCAACTTCTCTGTTGGATTCTTCATCTCCGTCGCGACGGCTTTCGTCGAGGGAGATCGGAGTTGGGCACTAAGAGCGGAGGAAGCGGAGGAAAAGAGAGAAAGAACCGGCGGTACTGTGCAAACCGCGGCGCTGACGACTTTATACGCTGACGAGTGTCTCACTGACCAGTGGACCCGCAAGGTTACCGTGCACGCCAATCGCTGACGGCACCCGGTACGTGGCGATACGACCAGCGCGAAAATCGAGGCATCGCGCCTCCAGTTGCCCTGATCGTGGCGTAATCATCGTGCGGGCACGCGCGCGCTTCCCAAATTTTCGGATCCCGTAAAATCTGGGTCTGTCAGACCAACCCGTCGCCTCCCAAGATGCTGCTAGCTCACTCGGACCAAAGCGAATGCTGAACATCCACTCGGACATCTTTAAGGCTGAATGGATCCGGGCGAGCGAAGAAGAATTTAATCGACACAAGTTCCGTTGAAGCCCCGAATATCATTCGGAATATTTTGCATGTTGATCCTGAATGAATGTTAATTCTTAGAGTTCAATCGACACAAGTTTCATGGAAATCCCAAGTATCATTTGGAGGATCTGATGCACTAACTCAAAGTCTACGTAGATACCCCCTTCCACCACTCAAACCCCGATCCATTCGGGGGCTAATGATGAGGATATGTACCTGGGGTAGGGTCCTAGGCACGGCCCACATACCCTACCTAAGGACACTACATGGGAGGACTTGAAGATCAAGCATGAACTTCCGAGTGGATCCCCGGAGACGTTCAAAGTCACTCGACAGTAATCCACTCGGAGACTCCCGCTCTCACTCGGCAGTCGCGTGTCACTCGGAAGACCTCACCTTCACTCGACGCCAGAAGACCAGGAGCCATCATCAATAGCCTAATGGGCAGACGCTGGTTCAATGGTCATTAACAGCTTTTACTACGTACGTTACCTATAACGGCAGACTTTAAACCCCACGACCAAACCCTTTGATGCGGGGCCATTATGAGGGGCAGCGAACTCTATATAAGCCGCCCCTCCCCTCCTGCACAAGGGTTAGCAACTATTGTAATCTCAGCATTCCACACGACATAAAGCTCCCGGGCACTGAGATGTAGGGTTGTTACCTCCACGAGAGGGGCCTGAACTCATACATCCGTGTGTACACCCTCGTCGTAGCTAGGACTCTGCCCTCTCCATTCGTACCCCTACCATCTACTGTCAGGCTCGTTCCCACGACATAATGCTACCGTCGTCCTAAGCAAAACAAGGTGCATAAAAGGATTAACATCACATGCAAATCATAAGTGACATGATATGGCCATGAACTTGTGCTTTTGATCTCCATCTTGAAAGCACCGGCATGATCTCCATCGTCACCGGCATGACACCATGATCTCCATCATCTTGATCTCCATAAACTTGTCGCCATCGGGGTTGTTGCACCCACCATGCTTCTACTACTATTTCTACCGTTTAGCGATAAAGTAAAGCATTACATAGCGCTTAATGATTGACACGCAGGTCATACAATAATTAAAGACAACCGTATGGCTCTTTCCGGTTGCCATACTCATCGACATGCAAGTCGTGATATTCTATACAACACATGATCATCTCATACATCACATATATCTCATCATGTAATTGGCCATATCACATCACAACATAACCTGCAAAAACAAGTTAGACGTCCTCTAATTGTTGTTGCATGTTTTACGTGGCTGCTACAGGTATCTAGCAAGAACAATTCTCACCTACGCATAAACCACAATGGTGATACATAAGTTGCTTTTCAACCTTCTCAACGACCGCCTTACTCGGATCCGATCCAACTAAAGTAGGAGAAACAGACACCCACCAGCCATCTTTGTGCAACGAAGTTACACATCAGTCGATGGAACCGGTCTCTTGTAAGCATACGAGTAAGGTTGGTCCAGGCCGCTTCATCCCACAATACCGCTGAACCAAAACACGACCAAGGGAGGAAGTAATCTAAGCATCAACGCCCACAAACTCTTTTCGTTCTACTCGAGATCTCATCTACACATAGACCTAGCTCATGATGGCACTGTTGGGGAACGTTGCATGGGAAACAAAAAAATTCCTACGCACACGCAAGATCTATCCATGGTGATGAGCATCTACGAGAGGGAGAGTGGATCTACATACCCTTGTAGATTGCTAAACGGGAAGCGTTAAGAAACGCGGTTGGTGTAGTCGAACGTCTTCGTGATTCAAATCGCCGAGCATCCCGCGATCTCATCACGATCCGTCCCGCGATCCAATCACGATCCGTCCCGTGAACTCATCACGATCCGTCCCGCGATCTCATCACGATCCGTCTCGCGATCTTAATCACGGTCCTTCCGATCTAGCGCTGAATGGACGACACCTCCGCGTTCAGCACATGTACAGCTCCATGACAATCTCCGCCTTCTTGATCCAGCAAGAGGGAGCGGAGAGGTAGATGAGTTCTGTAGTAGCACAACGGTGTTACGGTGATGGTGGTGGAGCTATTCCAGCAGGGCTTCGCCTAAGCACCGCTGAAAACCGATCTAGAAGAGAAACTGCGATCTAGAGGAGAGGTAGCACGTGGCTATTAGGGTAAGCTTTTTCCTCTAAATCCTCTAGTATATATAGGAGGTAGGGACGGGAGTAGGCAGCCTCAAACAATCAAGGTTTGGTGAAATTGGAGGTGGAGGAGTCCTACTCCAATCCTATTAGGAGTAGGATTCCTCCTTTCCACTTGGAAACACTTTCCACCTCTCCACCTTTGGATTTTTTCCTTCTCAAACCACTCCAGCCGCATGGGCCCTTAGAGGAGGCTTCGGCCAGCCCACCAGGGGCTGGTTTACCTCCTCCCACAGCCCATGTAGCCTCTTGGGTCGAAATACCTCTCCCGATAGTCCCTCGGTACACTACCGGCACTCTCGGTACACTACCGATGAGCCCGAAACTTTTCCGGCGACCAAAACAGGACTTCCTATATATCAATATTTACCTATGGACCATGCCGGAGCTTCTCATGACGTTCGGGATCTCATATGGGACTCCGAACAACCTTCGGTCACCACTATACATAACTCTATACTATCGAAACGTCACTGAACCTTAAGTGTGCAGACCCTGCGGGTTCGAGAATTATGTAGACATGACCGAGACACCTCTATGGTCAATAACCAATAGTGGGATCTGGATGCCCATATTGGTTCCTACATATTCTACGAAGATCTTTATCGGTCGAACCTCTATGTCAAGGATTCAGTTAATCCCGTATGATGTTCCCTTTGTTCTTCGGTATGTTACGTGCCCGAGATTCGATCATCGGTATCTCCATACCTAGTTCAACCTCGTTACCGGCAAGCCTCTTTACTCGTTCCGTAATACAAGATATCATGACTAACACTTAGTCACATTGCTTGCAAGGCTTATTGTGATGTTGTATTAGCGAGTGGGCCCTAAGATACCTCTCCGTCACACGGAGTAACAAATCTCAGTCTTGATCCATGCCAACCCAACAGACACCCTCGGAGATACCTGTAGAGCACCTTTATAGTCACCTAGTTACGTTGTGATGTTTGATACACACAAGGTACTCCTCCGGTGTCAGTGAGTTTCATGATCTCATGGTCATAGGAACAAATACTTGACATGCAGAAAACAGTAG
Organism: Hordeum marinum; assembly: GCA_022496015.1. Lineage (NCBI taxonomy): Eukaryota > Viridiplantae > Streptophyta > Magnoliopsida > Poales > Poaceae > Hordeum > Hordeum marinum. The sequence continues at coordinate 424,159,172 of CM039678.1, read as the reverse complement.
CAATAAACTGACATGATCATATGCTATGTTTGTAGTTTGGGTCTTGTCCATCACATCATTCTCCTAATGACGTGATCCCGTTATCAAATGACATCTCATGTCCATGACTAGGAAACCATAGTCATCTTTGATCAACGAGCTAGTCTATTAGAGGCATACTAGGGACATGGTGTTGTCTATGTATCCACACATGTATCTGAGTTTCCGATCAACGCAATTATAGCATGGATAATAAATGATTATCATGAACAAGGAAATATGATAATAACCAATTTATTATTGCCTCTAGGGCATACTTCCAACACCTTCTACAGGTGTGCTGAGGGACAAGAGGAGGCCGCGGCTCGGGTTATCGACATTGAGTGCAGGCGCCTACTTCAAAACTTTTGGCAGGATGCTCGGACACAGGCTGTTCGAGACTACTACGCCTCGACCGGTATTAAGAGGTCCAAGTCAAAATGCCAGACAAAGTATCTGAGTAAGGAGAAGTAAATGAAGGTAATTACCTATTCTTAAGGCCTTGTACTTAGTTTCCTTGATTTTATTCGTAGGCGTAGCGCTCAAATTTCTCTTGCTTAACTTAGGTGCCCCCGAGATGGTGTGCGGATAGGGAGGATTGTTAGGAGGCGTTGGTGGATCAGTGGTGCTCTCCCCAATGCCTATCCACCCACAACATTGCAAATAAGAAGCATGGCAAAATGAAAGGTGTGCCACACCATCTAGGCAGCGTCAACCTATATTAGTTCGGGGGAAACTGGGTATGTGGTTTGCTTCATGATTCATGCAAATTCACTCTTCATGCTAGCTTGAGGCCTTAACTAATATTTTGTTCCTCTCTTTTAGGCACGACACAACAAGGCCTTAACTAATATTTTGCTACTTCTATGCCATGGCCAATATTTCCTCGTACAAGAAGGCCAAGGCATTCTCTGAGTCTGACCTCGATGATCCAGAGAAATTCACCAACTGTGCCTCCCACAACAAGCTTGTGAGGTACAGAGACGAGGGGAAGGCGAGGAAAGGGCCGAACTTTAACCCGAGCGAGCCTATTGATCCAGAGCTGGTGATGATATCTGGTGGCGGGAGGCACCATGGCTCGTTAGCCATTGGGGATGGACTGATACGTTGTACTAGCACTCTCCCGCAGATCAAGAAGCGTCAGACCAGCTCTGTTCCTGAGATAAGGCCTTGTGCATGGCCAATGGAGCTCGAATTGAAGGTTAGTTATACGGACTCACATACCTTTCCTCCATTACATTGTGTGTGTGGCCGTCGATCACTACAATGTTAAAGAGTGGTGTTGCAGGCTGCTATTGAGGCGAAGAGAGCGAAGACCCAGGCTGTTGTTGAGGAAAAGAGAGCGAAGACCCACATGCTTCTAGAGAAGAGGGACCGACAGGCGGTGGAGAGGGAGACGGAGGCAGAGGAGAGGACGGCTAGGCTAATGGAGGAGGAAAGGAACCAGAATGAAGTGGGTCAACAGGCCCTATACGAGCTCATCGTGGTAAGTTTCTTTTGCATATTAGCCAAATCATGCACATAATGTTCCTTTGATTACTAACTAATATGACCGAGTTGAGAAAACCAAATGTGCAGACCATGTGCCAGAACAATGGCACGACCCCTCCGCTGATGCCAGTCATTTCTCTAGCGGGCACGGTGAGTTTCATTTGAATGGTCATTAGTTACTAGTCTTCACATTTGAGTTGCATCATGCTAACGATACATTGCAAATAATCTTTGGTGCAACATAACTCTCGACAAGCATCGACCGATCCTTCTTCGTCTACCACTAGCGCGACCGGTCCTACACCTGCACCTCCGTGATGATGGTAGGTTTTCCCAAGTGTTTTGCTTAACAAATGCATACTTAGCTTAAGAAATGATCTATTTATCTCCAAAAAGCCATATACTTAGCTTAGCATTTTTCCTCTAAAATGACCTATACTTAGCATCTTTTCCTCCAAAATGACTTAATATGCTACACTAGCTCTAAAATGACATAATATACTTAAGAAATGACATATTTTAGCTCCTAAATGACTTCATATGCTTAGCTAGCTCCAACATGACATAATAACCTTACTTAGCTCCAAGATGACCTTACTTAGAATTTTTTACACCAAAATGACTTAGTATGCTTAGCTAGCTCAAAAATGACCTATTTAACCTAGGATAGCTCTAAAATGACTTATATTTAGCAGCTTTTCCTCCAAAATGACTTAATATGCTTAGCTAGCTCTAAAATGACATAATATATTGAAGAAATGACATATTTTAGCTCCTAAATGACTTCATATGCTTAGCTAGCTCCAACATGACATAGGGTGTGTTTGGTTTGTTAGCTAGCCTTGCTTAGCTAGACTAGATTGTCCTAGACAGATATAAGTTGCATCATAATAATATTCACATTTTAGTTGCATCATAATAATCTTCTTCTTCTAGTCTTCTTCTTCTAACTTTCTTCTTTCCCATTTTGCAGATTTGCTTCAGATCACGGAAGCTTGGGTTGATGGAGTGCTTGTCTTTAGTTTTTGTTTTGATTTGTGAAACTTGCTACCTATGGATGAAACTGTGTAATATTGATGAAACTATGAATATGTGTGGATGAAACTTGCTACTATTGGTAACATGTGTTGGATATGTGTTCATGGATATGTGTTGGATATATATGTGTTCATGACTACTGGTAATATGTGTTGAATATGCTATATTGGTCATATATATATATATCTGTGTTTGATTTTGTGTGAAAATGAATTGATATAAGAAAAAACAGAATTAAATGGGGCAATATAGGCACTTTGCCATCCACTGGCAGATGGCAAAGCTCTTTGCCATCCGCTGGCTGATGGCAAAGAGGCCACGTGGTAGCTACCTGTTCAACCTAGAAAGCACCTATTTTGGTCTCTTCGCCAATCAATGGCAGATGGCAAAGAGCCTGCAGCCTTTACCATCCGCTGGCAGATGGCAAAGAGCCTGCAGCCTTTGCCATCAGCTGGAAGATGACAAACAGCCTGCAGCCTTTGCCATCTGCTGGCAGATGGCAAAGGGCTTGTAGCCTTTGCCATCAGCTGGCGGACGGCAAAGCACGCCGTTAGCCTCCTAATGGGGCTAACCCCGTCCCTCGGTCGTACAGTGTCTTTGCCATCAGCTAGCTGACGGCAATGGCGCAAAGTTCTTTACCAACTATCAACAGACGACAAAGAAGCCTTTACTGTAGCTTATTCAGCCGGAACTTTGCCAACTGCTGGCAGTTGGCAAAGCCCTTTGCCGTCCGTCGTCCATGCCTTTGCCATCTGCAATGGCGGTTGGTAAATTTCCTGATTCCTGTAGTGCAAGTATAATCTATCCCATAGCTAATAGTAGATGGGTGAGTCCCATTCATTGTGTCCCTAAGAAAGGAGGTCTTACTGTTGTTCCTAATGATAAAAATGAGCTTATTCCACAGAGAATTGTTAATGGCTATAGGATGGTAATTGATTTTCGAAAATTAAACAAAGCTACTAGAAAAAATCATTACCCCTTGCCTTTTATTGATCAAATGCTTGAAATCTTATCTAAGCACACACACTTTTGTTTCCTAGATGGATATTCTGGTTACTCTCAAATACCTGTGTCACAATCTGATCAAGAGAAAACCACCTTTACTTGTCCTTTTGGAACCTATGCTTATAGACGTATGCCTTTCGGTTTATGTAATGCACCTGCTACCTTTCAAAGATGTGTGACTGCTATATTCTCTGATTTTTGTGAAAAGATTGTCGAGGTTTTCATGGATGATTTTTCCGTTTACGAAACTTCTTTTGATGATTGCTTAAGCAACCTTGATCGAGTTTTTGCAGACATGTGAACAAACTAATCTTGTCTTGAATTGGGAGAAGTGCCACTTTATGGTTAATGAAGGTATTGTCTTGGGGCATAAGATCTCCGAACGAGGTATTGAGGTGGATCAAGCTAAAGTTGATGCAATTGAGAAAATGGCATGTCCTAAAGATATCATAGGTATTCGAAGTTTCCTTGGTCACGTTGGTTTCTATAGGAGGTTTATTAAAGACTTCTCAAGATTTCTAGGCCTCTTACTAATCTTTTACAATAGGATATTCCCTTTGTTTTTTATGATGATTGCATAGAAGCCTTTGAAACACTAAAGAAAGCCTTAACCACTGCACCTATTATTCAACCACCTGATTAGAACTTGACTTTTGAAATTATGTGTGATGCTAGTGATTATACTATTGGTTCTATTCTAGTACAAAGAGTTGATAAGAAATTAAACGTTATCCATTATGCTAGAAAAACTCTAGACAGTGCCCAAACAAAATTATGCCACTACTAAAAAAGAATTGTGATAAATTCAGACCTTACATTGTTGATTCCAAAGTTATTGTTCACATTGATCATGATGCTATAAAATATCTTCTGGAAAATAAAGATGCTAAACCTAGACTCATTAGGTGGGTTCTCTTGCTTCGGGAATTTGATTTACATATCATTGATAGGAAGGGAGCTGAGTGTTGGAGATATGCCCTAGAGGAAATCATGTATGATGATATTTCCTATGTGTTTATGAATAAAGATAGTCCTTGGACATTATCATTGGTGTGTATTAACAAGTATGTGACTTGTTTGTGAGACTATGCATTGTATGATAACTGCCCTAAATGGTACCTAGTCCAAAAGGGTTGTGTGGACGCACAACTAATCAGACTAGCATATGAAATGGTGGATGGTTCGGTCTCACTGACCATGTAGCATTGGATGCTAGTCGGATAATATGGACTCAAAAAGGTCTGGTCAGATTTGACATAGTCAGATCCGAGTCGAGATAAGGTATGAGTTGGACAGACCCAACTACGAGACGCAACGATAGGTCATATGTGAGTCTCTAATACAACATACATTATATGTTCTAAGACCTGAGCTAGCGCATGTACTCGGGATGGTGACAGACTTGCTTTGGGCCGACCAAACGCTACTATGTGATTGGGTAATTACAAAGGTAGGTTTCGGGATTGTCTAGACCCATGCTACGAGATATGGTCGAGCAAGATAGGATTTGCCCCTACGATCAGGAGAGATATACTCTGGGCCCCTCGGGTGATCCGACCTGGATAGCATGGCCATGTGATGAGGATTATGAGATAATCCGAAGTGTTGGTCGGATTCACCGGAATGAGAAAGAGGTCATGCTGCAACAAGGATGACCATATCACCTTATGCATGACAACATATATCGTGTGGCAAAGGGAACAAAAGTGTGAAGTACAGGTTCGCCTAACCAGCTTCATCGGACACTTGGAGTCGGCACGTCTTGCTAGAGGCTGCTACCGATCGGTTCAGTCGGATGTCATCTGACTCGCGACCAAGTGGACGAGAACCTAAAGGGTCGCGCGCTTAAGGGAAGGAACACGTGGGCTTTAGGATCCGTGTGAGGCCCAAGAGTTGAGCCTGCACCGGATGCCTATATATAGTGGAGGTGCGGCACACCCATTTGTTTGATCGCTTCGGCGCCGTCATTAGGGCTTTGCATGAGTTGCAACTAGCCACCTCCACTCGCCGCCACCGACCGTGTGATAGGACCTAGCAGTCCACCGCACGGGTGTTCCTCCTACACACGTGGATACCGTTAGAGGCGATGCACTTGCGCCACTTCGGCGAACCTGTACGTGGGATCCGGTGATCGACTGTTCGAGGGAGATCGGAATGGCTGTTCGAGGGAGATCGTACAAGAAGGAGACGGACCACACGAACGCGCTGCCCCAACTCTACTTCCGCTGCACGACACTGCGTGTCTAATGGTAACCATCTGTGATCCATCTCCGTAGCATGCACTTGGATGTTCTGCGCATAGAATTTTTTTAATTTGCATGCGATGCACCTACGATACAACACAACACCGAGAACCCTGTAGCTGATAACATGTGTAGGTTAGAAAATATTCTTGATGACCCACTACCTATTGATGATAGTTTTCCTGATGAACAACTAGCTGCAATAAATGTCTATCAAAACACTCCATGGTATGTTGACTATGCTAATTACATTGTTGCTAAATATTGTTAGTGCATCTAGTGCCCCTTAGTGATTTTGGTGTATTGAAGACTTATAGGTTAAGGTACTAATGTGTTTGTGAGTGTACACAGGCTCTATAAGTCGATGAGGAGTTTGATATATTCAGAGATTATCGACCCCTAAAAATGTATGTCTTCAAGTGCAGACTTTGCTGAAGACTTTCTGAAGACTTTGGTGAAGACTTTGTGAAGACTTTGAAAATGAAGAAGTTGGTGTGACCTTGAAGATATGAATGAGGAATATGAAGCCTGAAGATTTTTGTTTTCGTAGTTTCATTTCCTTTATTTGAGTCATAGGAAACACTGTACTGTTAAAGGGGGCCGAGGTAATACTAAGGAAAATTTCCAACTGATGCTCAACTCCAAAATCCTCAACCTATACAATCCTTCGAGTGAAGCCTTTGGAAATCTCTTACGGTTCAGTCAAGTTCTTCAGTGACAGAGACGAAGTTCTTCTGGTGTCTGAGGAAATTGATCTGATTGAGGAGTTAGGATTTCGCCAGTGCGAATTGCCCACAAGTGAGGAACATGATATGTTTGAGGACTTTCATAGTTCGAAAATCCGCCTGTTGCTGTGCTTAGCGCCAGCTGTCCCCAATCGCAAATATCCACATAACGGTCATATCATTGGGGGCATTTATGTCATATCATGTTAGGTTGCACCCTGGCTATAAATAGCCACCCCCACAACCACTAGTTGGCTGGCTGCTCCGAGAGAGAACTGATACTTGTCATTTTAGAGCAACCAATCCTCTGAGGACTTTGAGTGAAAATCATCAGTGAGGAAAAACCCACAACCAAACCACCAAACCCAAAGTGATTGAGCATCACTGAAGAAATTCCTATGTGGAACCGACGCTTGTTACCTTTGAGGACTGTGCATCCTCTAGATGGTTGGGCATCATGGTCTAGTGCTCCTGCAATCAATTGGGGATCACGAAGTGACCTTGGTCTAGACCATCTAGCAGTAAATTGTGGATCGCCGGGTGACCAGTTTGTGAGGGTTTTGGAAGTCTACCCTGAAGACTTACCACAATTGTTGGGCGAGGACTGTGTGATCTTAGCTCAAGGAGAATACGGTAAGGACTGTGTGTCCTGGGACTATGTGTCCTCTGGTTTAAATACTAGGCTACTCCAAACCAGACGTACGACTGTCACAGCAGTTGGAACTGGGTCATCAAATCATTATTTTCATCAAGCTACCTGGTTCTATTTCCTCAACCCTTCCATTTCCTCGTATAACTATTGATGAAATTGAACTTTACTATTTGAAGAATTTTACTAAAGACTTTCACAATTTCCTGACCTCAGATTCTTCAAGTTACCTTGTTCATCACCTGCTTATCCTGTATCACGCTACTTGTAATCTGTGCATGTTTCATTTCATCATGATGACTATGTTGTCGCTATGATCCTCATGCACCTGAGTACTTATTCCACTGCTAGTTATTCATCACATTTCAAATTCCTCAAAGTTAAAATTCCTCAAGTGATGAATTTGTAAAAATCGCCTATTCACACCCCCCTCTAGTTGATATAACGCACTTTCAATTGGTATCAGAGCAGGTACTCCCTCGCTCTGTGTGATTTTGGTTTAACCACCTGGAGTTCTAGTTATGTCGACTGTAGGTATGATCAAGGTTTCCGCGGGGTGTCCTACCTTTGATGGGACGGACTACCCCTACTGGAAGAACAAGATGCGTATGCACCTTGAAGCTATTGACAATGATCTCTAGTACGTTGTGGAAAATGGTGTGTCCTCTATCACTCCCACTGTTACTACTGCTGATGTGAAGAGAATCAAGCAACTCGATTCTCAAGCAAAGAATGTCATATGTGTCCATCTGAGCAAAGGTCAGTATGGCAGAGTGAGTGCTTTGGAGACTTCTAAGATTATCTAGGATAGATTGTCCAAAGTCAACGAAGGTGTATCCACTCAACGTGACTCTCGTGTTGATGTTCTTCGCGATATCTTCAACCGCTTCAAGAGACTTGACAATGAAAAGGTTCAACAAACTTTTGATCGTCTCACTGATATCTCCAATGATCTTCAAACACTGGGTGCCACCGATATCACTAACCATGAAGTGGTGAAGATACTGCTAAGATCTCTTGACTCCTCATTCAATACTCTGACGTTGATGATTCAAGAACGTGGAGACTACAAGTCACTTGATCATCCTGATATTCTTGAGAGACTCAATACTCATGAATTCCAACAAGCTGAGAAGAGAGACCTCTACGGGCCAAGATATGGAAGATCTCGTGCTGTGAAGGAGAAAGCAATTTCTTCATCCAAAGAAGAAGATTCTGATAGCAGCCTTGGTGATCCTAAAGAACTAAGTCAGGAACTAGCAATGCTCGTGAGGAAATTCCAAAATTTCTCAAGGAGAGGTGGATTTGGAAAGTCATCAAAAAGTGGTTTGAGGAAATCAGATTCCTCAGAAGACTACAAGAAAAGAACTTGTCATCGTTGCAAGAAGCCTAGTCACTTTATCTCTGACTGTCCTCTCTGGGAAAAAGATTCAAAGAAGAAGAAGAATTACAAGGATGATAGTTCTGATGACTTGAAGAAAAAGAAGAAATCTTCAAAGTCCTCATCTGTAAAGTCCTCTTCTTCAAAATCCTCAAAGCACAAGAAGAATGGTTCCAGAAAGGCACGAGCATTCATCGGCAAGGAAATGGATTCTAAGGAAGAATCTGAAGAATATGAAGAAGAGGAAGAATCTGAGGAGGAATCAGAATCTGGTGTCGCTAGCCTTGCTCTTGCTACTGCTTTCGTCAGCAAGTCCATCTTCAATGATGAAGAATATGACTACTCCAACGACTCTGACGTTGGCAATGATGATTATGCTCCCACCTATTGCTTCGTGGCAAAAGGCTCAAAGGTACAAAAACATCATTCCTCATCTGAATCAAGTGAAAGGTGAATCTGATGAATACGTGAAACCTAGCTATGCTAAACTTGTTAAAATTGCCACTAAGCAACAAAGTGCACTTGAAAAGCTTCAGAAAATGCTAGACAAAAATGGTGATCTGTTGAACTATGAAGTGGATCGGACCCAAACTCTATCTGACAATCTCAAAAGTCTTCAGACAAAGTATGATAACCTTCAGAGTCATCATAATGACCTCTTAGCCGATCATGAAAAGCTTTCCTATGAATTTCTTCAACGAAAGCAAGATCTTGAGAAACCGAGGGTGTCACATGAGGATCTCCAAAGGGAAAATGATTCCTTACTGGCTCAACAGATCAGTACCGCTCAGGAAGAATTCATTCCACCTTGTTTGAAATGCATCGAACGTGAAACTGCTAATTCTTCACCTGGGTGTTCAAATGCTTCTATTGCTGCAAATTCTTCAACTATTCTAGTGGTTTCAAATTCCTCATTTGAGGATACCACAAGTATCACTGATGACAATGCAGGGTTGAAGGAATTGTATTTGACAGGCATGTACAAAAGTCTCAAAGGGCATCAAACCCTTTGTGATGTCCTCAAAAAGCAGATTCTGAACATGAACCCTAGGAAAGAGGGTATTGCCTTTGTGAGGAAACTCAACGCTGATGGATCCTACTGGACACGTGAGCAGTACCCCAAAACCTCATGGGTTGCTATGAAAGGACCTCCTGTAGACCCATCCACTTTATCTGGCTTTACGTGTGAAACTTCATATTCCTCTGATGAGTCACTTGACTCGAACTACAAATTCTTCAAAAATCAGAAAGGTGAAGTATTTGCTAGATTTCTTGGAACTAACTGTAGGAACGGTTCTCCTATGAAGAAAATCTGGGTTCCCAAGAGCTACCTACAAAATCTTCAAGTGAATGTTCTCACGACATCACTCATGAAGAATAGGAACCCCGGATCCAATTCCTCATATGAACCAAAGTCCTCACTTGGACCAAATTCCTCAAATGGTCAAAAATATCATTGTCGCGCTAATGCTTCTGTTTCGCAGGGAAATCCTAAGAGTTATGAATATGTGCATTATTCTTCAAACCATTATGTTCATAAGTCCTCGAAGAATTTCTCTGCTTATTCATTTGAGTACTCTAACCCTCGCCCTGTGAAACAAAGCGCACTTGCTTCAATGCCTCCCTTCTCACATGGTGCTCGCAGAATGATGAACTCTTGCCACTCCTCCAGATGTGGGTGGTGAAGAAATTGAACTAATTTCTTATGCAGGGTCAGGTCTCTAGATGAAACTGAACATCTGATGAACTTGCTGGAGACCTGAGGAAATGCTTGAAAGGACGCAAGCTAAACATGATGAAATGAATTCCTCATTTCTCACGTCCTCACACTACTTGCTTACTATCTTGTGTGATGAAATTCTATCTGATGAAATTGATGTCATATTCTTCACTCTGAAGCATATGAGTTCGTAAGTTGTACTAATTCATCTATAGGATGATACTCCAAAAGCTACTGAGTGGGTCCTCAATAGTGGATGCACAAACCACATGACTGGTGACAAGAATCTACTAATGAATTTTCCACTCACTCCATCTCCTCTGAAGCATATCACCTATGCAGACAAAGGAAAAAAGAAAGGTATTGGGACTTGGTAAGGTTGCTATCTCAAAGGACCGAACCATGGATAAGGTGATGCTTGTTGAATCACTTGGGTTCAACCTTATATCTGTCTCAATGCTTTGTGATCTTGATATGATCGTCACATTTGGAAAATATCGTTGTGTTGTCATCATGGAATCTGAAAATTCCAAAGTCTTCGAAGGCTCTAGGAGAGGAGACTTGTATATTGTTGATTTATCTACATGTCCTCAACCTGCCACATGCTTACTTGCAAGATCTTCAGAAGGCTGGCTATGGCATCGACGACTTGGACATGTGGGTATGAGGAACTTGCACACGCTCGTGAAGAAAAATCACGTCATTGGCATCGAGGGTGTCAAATTCCTCAAGGACCACCTCTGCGATGCATGTGAATCTGGGAAGATGACCAGATCCAAGCATCCCTCGAAGACAATCATGACCATGACTCGACCCTTTGAATTGCTTCACATGGATCTCTTTGGCCCCACTCATTACTCCATACTAACAAATGCTTCAAGTTTGTATGGCTTTGTCATTGTTGATGATTGCTCTCGTTACACTTGGGTGCATATTATTCTGTACAAAAATGAAGTGCGGGGTGTCTTCAGACGATTTGCTTCAAGGGCCTCCACCAACTTCGGCGTCAAGATCAAGCATATTTGGAGTGATAATGGGACTGAATTCAAGAACACTAATCTTGATGAATATCTTGATGAACTTGGTATTACTCATGAGTTGTCTGTCCCTTATACTCCTCAACAGAATGGCATCATGGAGCACAAGAACAGGACTCTAGTTGAGATGACTCGCACCATGCTTGATGAATACGAGACTCCTCGTCACTTCTAGCCTGAGGCAATCGATACTGCATGCCATATCATCAACAGGTATATCTTCACAAATTCTTCAAGAATACTTCATATGAACTTATGACTGGCAAGAAACCTAATGTAAGTTATCTCAAAGTCTTCGGTGCAAAATGCTGGATCAGAGATCCTCACCATAGTTCTAAGTTTGCACCGAAAGCACATGAAGGTTTTATGCTTGGTTACGGAAAGGACTCGCACACCTACAAAGTCTTCAACACCTACCATCACAAGGTTGTTGAAACTGTAGATGTGTGGTTCAATGAAACTAATGGCTCGCAAAGAGAGCACCTGCCTTCTGTGTTAGATGAACAATCTCCTGAGGAATCCATCAAGCTGAAGGCAACTGAATATATCATACCCACTGATGAAGTCATTCCAACATATGAAGACTTTCATGTTGATACATCTGAACAAAATGATGCTGAAGGAAGTCCTCAGCCACGTCAACCTGCTCATCCTAGAGTTGCAAATGAAGTACAGATTGACAAAATCATCGATGACATCAATGCTCCAGGTCCCCTCACTCGCTCAAAAGCTTCACATTTAACTAACTTTTTGGGGCACTTTGCCTTTGTCTCTATCATAGAGCCCACCAAAGATTATGAAGCATTCAAGGAGCCTGAGTGGATTCAAGCTATGCAAGAGGAATTGCATCGGTTCAAGCTCAACAACGTGTGGGAACTTGTCAAGCGGCCAGATCCTCGCATACATAACATCATAGGTACCAAGTGGATCTACCACAACAAGCAAGATGAAAATGGCCTTGTGGTGAGGAATAAGGCTCGTCTTGTAGCTCAAGGCTACACACGGGTTGAAGGAATTGACTTTGATGAAACGTTCGCACCTGTTGCTAGACTTGAAGCTATTCGCATATTGCTTGCTTATGCTAACCATCATAATATCATCTTATATCAAATGGATGTGAAAAGTGCATTCCTCAATGGTAAGCTTGAGGAAGAAGTATATGTTGCTCAACCCCTAGGTTTTGAAGACCCTAAGCATCCTGACAAAGTCTTCAGACTCAACAAGGCCCTCTATGGCCTCAAGCAGGCCCCTCGGCCGTGGTACGACACTCTGAAGGAATTCCTCATGAAGAAAGGCTTCAAACTCAGTTCACTCGACCCCACTCTTTTCACAAAATCCTATGACAATGAACTGTTCATATGCCAAATATACGTAGACGATATTATCTTTGTCTGTACTGACAAACGTTATAGTGATGAATTTGCCTATATGATGAGTGAAGAATATCAAATGTCTATGATGGGAGATTTGAAATTCTTCTTAGGTCTTCGAATTCGTCAACAAGACAATGGCATCTTCATCTCCCAAGAGAAGTACCTCAAGGATGTTCTGAGGAAATTCGACATGCAAGATTGCAAAGGTGTCAAAACTCCAATGCCTTCAAAAGGCCACCTCTGCACTGATGAAAATGGTAAAGAATTCGATCAGAAGGTATACCGCTCCATGATTGGCTCATTATTGTATCTATGTGCATCTAGGCCTGATATTATGTTGAGTGTTTGCATGTGTGCCCGACTCCAAGCAACACCGAAGGAATCACACCATAAGGCCGTGAAACATATTCTTCGATACTTAGCTCACACACCAACACTTGGATTATGGTATCCCAAGGGCTCAAATCTTCACCTCGTCGGATACTCTAATGCTGACTATGCTGGAGATCGCGTGGATCGCAAGTCAACCTCAGGCACATGTCATTTCCTCGGACGATCCCTAGTCTGTTGGTCCTTGAAGAAGTAGAATTGTGTCTCACTCTCTACTACTGAAGCTGAGTACATTGTTGCTGGCTATGTTGTGCTCAGTTACAATGGATGAAGCAAACCCTTAAGGACTACAGCATCAAGTTGAAGAATGTGCCTCTCTACTACGACAACGAGAGTGCCATCAAGATTGCATACAACCCAGTTCAGCACTCCAAGACCAAGCACATCCAGGTACGTCATCACTTTCTTCGAGATCATGTACTCAAGGGCGACATCTCCATCGACCACATCCCCACTGAAGAACAACTGGCCGATATCTTCACAAAGCCCTTCGATGAAAAGAGATTTTGCAAGTTGCGGTGTGAGCTAAATATCTTAGAATCTTCGAATGTTCTTTGAAGAAGGACACACATCCTAACACTTATGCAAAATTGATGACTTTGATGTGCAACACACGAAGTAACGTTTTTCTTCAATCAATGAAGAATAACCCTCTAAGTGTGAAGAAATTAATGAAGAATTTGATTCTTGGAACCCTACGACAATTGTACGCGGTGTCTGAAATCATCTTTCTTATACGGTGGGTCACGCCACCAACCAAAGTTGAAATTCTTCAAAATTGAGTATTTCGTCATTTTTGCAAATTCTTCAAATTATCAAATTCCTCAAATTTGCAAATTCCTCAAGTTTTCAAATTCCTCAAGTTTTCAAATTCTTCAAACTTTGAAACTCATGTTCTTCATTGATTATATATATATATATATATATATATTTGAGTTTTCAATGTCCTCAACAACATTCACTTATTGCTAATTCTTCAAGTTGATTTTCATCTAAGTGAATGTGATAGGACCCTTTTCCCTCTATGCTAAACTCAACCCAGTCTATTCACAAATTCTTCATATGCATTCTACTTTGAAACTTGTTCAAAGTCTTCACTGTGTCCTTGACAGCTGAAGAATTTGCGAATGAAAACTTTGAATTTTTCACTATCAAAATTTTCAGCGGTTCCCGCTCAAACGGTTCTGATTCCCACGACTGGATAACCCACAACCCCCCATAATCTCCACTACTCAGAACGTGGGTGACACATGTTGCGTGGAGAGAAAGGGTCAGGGGCAATCTTGTCCAAAATCTTCGGGCAGATTGATTTTCACTCCCTCTATAAATACCCCCTCCCCTTCAGCTGTGCTCGGTTACTCCTCATCTCATCCCTCTCCCGAGCTCCAACCTAACGCCGCCGCTAAAGTCATCGTCGCTGGTGAGGAAGAGCTTCACTGCCTCGACCTTGTCGTCAACGTACTTGCATCGGCCGTGGAAATCCTCATCCTGCCGCCGCTGTAGCAGTCTCCCTCTGCCAAGCTAGGGCATGGGATATCTGAACGGACGAACTTCCCAATCTCTTCTCTTGTTCGTCGTGTTCTTCACCAGGGTAAATAAAATTTATTTTTACTGCCCCTGTTTGATCCTCAAATGCTCTTCATATTCCTCAAAAGGTGTTTATTCTTCATGAACCTTATTCTAAAAATCACCTTACATCTTCACATACTTGATGTTTTTCCCTAAGTAATGATTTTCTTAAAGATTCCTCAATTGTGTGAATCCTCAAAATTTTCACAACTCTGGAACCTGAGACAAAGAACACTTAGTGAAATTCCTCAAGACACCCATGGTCAAATTCCTCTCACCTATTTTATTTAGATTTTTTTTCTTCTGAGAACGCATATGGCCTCTTCAAATTCCTCGCACCTATACTCTGTTCACAGGTACAACATGTCCGCTGATGAATCACTGGGTTCTCATCAACTTAACTCATTTGTAGTGCTCCTTGAGGAAAAACTGTGTACTTCTTTAGAGTCCTCAAGAGTTCATATTCCTCAAGTGAAGAAAATGGCTGACGGAAAGAAACCTCAGAAAGGTGGAAAGAAGCCAGATGTGCACACTGCCTTTGAGATTCCAGATGACGTGTATGAGGAATACTGCACACCCGATGAAGAAACTCATGGCAAAGAAACGACCAAGCAGAGAAAAATTCGTCTGCAGAAAATTGAGAGGAGATGGGCAAGGGAATGGAAGGAGTATCGTTATGTAACTCAAAAATACATGATGAAATTTGCAGTAAAACCTCCTTGCAGCAGGCCTCCCCTTGCTCCAAATCAAATTGCTGATCCCACTAGCATCAAGACTGGTGAGGACTTTCCTCACATGTGGGAGAAGCAGCAAGCCAAGCTGGAGAAGAAAGCCAAAGAGGCAGTGAAGAAATTCAATGAAGATCCTACTGTTGCTGCCTGTGCCAGAGCCTCTTCAAGTGCTCCGAAGAAAATCATGAGGAAGAAATCTGCATTGAAGACAAGTTCTTCAACCTCAAAACCTTCACTACAGATCCCTCAAGGTCAAAGGCCTCGGCCTACAAAGTCTTCAGCTGCTGGAACGGTTGCTGCTCTATCTTCTTCTACATCTTCAACTAGTCCTTCTGCATTAAAGCTAAAGAAATCTGCTGGACGAGGTCAAAGACCAAGTCCTCACTCAAGCAAGGTTGTGGTGACCATACCCTCAGGCTCTAAGGATGATGATGATGAAGCTGATGATGAGGAATTGCAAGAAATCATCAAGCACAGTCAGCAAAAGGCTGCTATAGCAAAGGGCAGCTCTATTCCTCTCATGCTGGATCCCAAGATGATCCTCAACTTCATCGATATATGGCATCAAGACCCAAGCACCCCACTTTATTCACTAAATCTGCCTCTTGGAGTGGATCATGTCCTCACCCACTTCATTTCTAAAGAAAAATGGAAAAGAGAGCAAGCTCTGAGAGGCAAGAGGAACAGGGTTCGGAAGGAAAAGTTTCTGAGAGACAATGTGGTGAATTTGACCCCAAATCAACTCGTCACCATTCAGTCTGAAATTCGCACACTCTCTGAGGATCAAGAGAGATATGATGCTGAATGGAAGGGCACCAAGGTGAGATTTGTCAGGGCTACTCAAGCTACAGTAAAGGATCACAACACAAGGGTTGCTGCTCGATTGCAACCGCAAAATCCTCAGGCTGATGAAATTCCTCAAGCTACTGATGAAATTGCTCAGCCTGATGAAACTGGTGATGGAAATGCTTCTGCACCAGAAGCAACTGCCAGTGCTACTGAGGAAACTCAAACCACTGATGATCATGCCAGGACAACCACCACTATTGTGCCTGAAGAAACTGAAAGGCCAGCTGAAGCTTTTGTTGCGCCTGAAGAAACTGACTCTGTTGAGGAAAAGACCCTCAAGAGAAAAGCATTAGAGTCAAAAACCTCACCCATGAAGAAGTTGAAGACTATGCCAAGTTCTTCAACTGGACCTATTGATGCTACACCTATTTCCTCAGCACCTGCCTACGAAATTGTACCATTTGGGGTGGAATATGTCATCCCGGATGAAGATGAAGATTAATCAGCTGCTTCGACAGAGCAGATTGATGAAGAAATTGAAGTTGAAGACATTGCTTCAACTCCAAAGGTATCATCGCCCCAGCCTCAGTTCACTGCTGAAGAGGCTGGAGTTGAAGAAATTGATGAGGACGTAGACATTGGCAATACAACGCCTATCATCAATGATGAATATTGGGAATCAGCACACCCAAATTCACCAATGACTACTCCTCTGACACAGATTTCTCAGTCGCCTGCTCCGACTGAAGAAACTACATGAAGAATCTGCCAATCTAAACACCCAAGTCACTGATGAAATTCCAGCCACAATGGCTGATGATCTTGATGCTCCCGCCGCAACTAAGGAACCAGCTCTCAATCGTTCTGTCTGAAGGTGTTCCTCCCATGCCAATGGAGATTAAGGGGCACTTCAAGCCAAATCTTCAACCGAAGCCAAGAATGCCATTCAAAGGCTCAGTACGCCCCAAATTCCTCAAGAGCACTTTCTTCAATGAACGAATGTTCTTCACTGGTCCAAATCCCTATGACTTTGCAAGGGTCGGTCGCAACAGATTCTAGACGGCAACACAGCTCAACTACTATGCATCAGTTCTGTTTGAGAAGAAGAAAGTCTTCGAGCACCACCAAATTCCTCATGCTGACATGGAAACCCTTCCATCATTCACACCGGTGCTCTAGGTTCTTCATGATGCAGGCATTCTCCCATTCTGCATCGACATCTGCGACTGGAATGAAGAACTCATTCTTTAGTTCTATGCCACATTGCATATCAGCGGAAATGCTTCAGACATCAACTCCTGGATATTGGACTGGATGACAGGATCAACACACTTCACTGCTCAAGCTTCTAAATTGCTTCAGTGTGTACCAGTTCCAATTCCCTCAGATGAAGCTCGCAAACTGGTTGATGAGCCTGCACTTCTAGATCAGCTGATGCAAGTGTTGATGAAGACATTGCCTCCTAGAAAGCCTCAACGAAAAACCTTCCTTGTGAAGGATCTGCGATATGTGCCCAGGACTATCTACCGTATACTCACAAATACGCTATATCCTCAGAAGGGCCACAATTCTGAAGAAGAAGAAGTGGAAGGAGTCATGAAGAATATGCTCTTCAACATCATTCATGGGATTCCCATTGACTTGCATGACTTCTTCAGGAGGACTTTGGCTAGTGCTGCTTTAGCTCCATTTGAACAGAAGCCCTATGCACCTTGGATAATGAAATTCATCAGGGCAAAGTCTTCAGTTCCCTTCAAGGCTGATTTCCAAAACCACTTTGGCTTCCTGTCCCCAATTGAAGTCATCAAGAGCACCATTGCCTCAGTTGAAGGAAAAGGCAAGGTTGTCATTGATGAAGGCACTCGTCCATTGGATGGACAGTTTCGCAAAGCCGCTTCCTTCTCCACCAATGATGACACTGCCACTCAAGACTCCGATGCAAAGGCCTCAGCTCACAAACCTCAAGAGTCTGCCCCTTATGTGATGACTAATCGCAAACTTCTAATAAGTCTTCATCACAAGGTCGATCGCAATCACAAGTGGGTAAAGCGTCAACTTGGATACATTGTGCAGAACATGACTGTAACGCAGAACACCGTGAAGAGGAATCACTACTATGCACATGAAAACCTCAACCGCTCTTGGGCCGTACTGTCTCACCTCATGTCTTCTGAAGAACTGAATGAGCTGGATCTTGAGGAACATCCTGACTGGGCTCATCGACCTCAGAAGAAATTCAAGAAAGTTCAAGTTCCTCTGATGGTAACAAGTTCATTTTCTTCATCTCGAGAGCGCAATGATGATGAAGACATTGACGACACTGTGGCAGGCCCTGCATCGACAAACGACCCCGACAACGCTGGCGCTCCTTCCTCACCAACACGATAAAATTCTTCAACGGGGCGTTAGTTCTCACTTTTTCTTCCCTTTTGGTCTTCGATGACAAAGGGGGAGAAAATTTGAGTTAGTCTTCAAGCGGGTCTCTCTATATGGGCTATGTTTCGGGATGGTGACAGACTTGCTTTGGGCCGACCAAACGCTACTCCGTGACTGGGTAGTTACAAAGGTAGGTTTCGGGATTGTCCAGACCCATGCTACGAGACATGGTCAAGCAAGATGGGATTTTCCCCTCCGATCAGGAGAGATATACTCTAGGCCCCTCGGGTGATCCGACCTGGATAGCATGGCCATGCGATGAGGATTATGAGATAATCTGAAGTGTTGGTCAGATTCACCGGAATGAGAAATAGGTCGTGCTGCAACAAGGATGACCATATCGCCTTATGCACGACAACATATATCGTGTGGCAAAGGGAACAAAAGTGTGAAGTACAGGTTCGCCTAACCAGCTTCATCGGACACTTGGAGTCGGCACGTCTTGCTAGAGGCTGCTACCGACTGGTCGAGTCAGATGTCATCTGACTCGCGACCAAGTGGACGAGAACCTAAAGGGCCGCGCGCTTAAGGGAAGGAACACGTGGGCTTTAGGATCCATGCGAGGCCCAAGAGTTGAGCCCGCACCGGATGCCTATATATAGTGTAGGTGCGGCACACCCATCTGTTTGATCGCTTCAGCATCGTCATTAGGGCTTTGCATGAGTTGCAACTAGCCACCTCCACTAGCCGCCACCGACCGTGTGATCGGACCTAGCAGTCTGCCGCATGGGTGTTCCTCCTGCACACGCGGATACCGTTAGAGGTGGTGCACTTGCGCCGCTCCGGCGAACCTGTATGTGGGATCCGGTGATCGGCTGTTCGACGGAGATCGGACGAGGAGGAGACGGACCACACGAACGCGCTGCCCCAACTCTACTTCCGATGCACGGCACTGCGTGTCTAATGGTAACAATCTGTGATCCATCTCCGTAGCATGTTCTTGGATGTTCTGCGCGTAGGAAAATTTTAATTTGCATGCGATGCACCTACGATACAACACAACACCAGAACCCCGTAGCTGATAACATGTGTAGGTTAGAAAATATTCTTGATGACCCACTACATATTGATGATAGTTTTCCTGATGAACAACTAGCTGCAATAAATGTCTATCAAAACACTCCATGGTATGCTGACTATGCTAATTACATTGTTGATAAATATTGTTAGTGCATCTAGTGCCCCTTAGTGATTTTGGTGTATTGAAGACTTACAGGTTAAGGTACTAATGTGTTTGTGAGTGTACATAGGATCTATAAGTCGATGAGGAGTTTGATATATTCGGATATTATCAACCCCTAAAAATGTATGTCTTCAAGTGAAGACTTTGCTAAAGACTTTCTGAAGACTTTGGTGAAGACTTTGTGAAGACTTTGAAAATGAAGAAGTTGGTGTGACCTTGAAGATATGAATGAGGAATATGAAGAGTGAAGATTTTTGTTTTCGTATTTCCATTTCCTTTATTTGAGTCATAGGAAACACCATACTGTTAAAGGGGGTCGAGGTAATACTAAGGAAAATTTCCAACTGATGCTCAACTCCAAAATCCTCAACCTATACAATCCTTCGAGTGAAGCCTTTGGAAATCTCTTACGGTTCAGTCAAGTTCTTCAGTGACAGAGACGAAGTTCTTCTGATCTCTGAGAAATTGATCTGACTAAGGAGTTAGGATTCCGCCAGTGCAAATTGCCTACAAGTGAGGAACATGATATGTCTGAGGACTTTCATAGTTCGAAAATCTGACCGTTGCTGTGCTTAGCGCCAGCTGTCCCCAATCGCAAATATCCACATAAGGGTCATATCATTAGGGGCATTTATGTCATATCATGTCAGGTTGCACCCTGGCTATAAATAGCCACCCCCACAACCACTAGTTAGCTGGTTGCTCCGGGAGAGAACTGACACTTGTCATTTGAGAGCAACCCATCCTCCATGGACTTTGAGTGAAAATCATCAGTGAGGAAAAACCCACAACCAAACCACCAAACCCAAAGTGATTGAGCATCACTAAAGAAATTCCAGTGTGGAACCGATGCTTGTTACCTTTGAGGACTGTGCATCCTCCAGACGGTTAGGCGTCATGGTCTAGTGCTCCTGCAGTCAATTGGGGATCATGAAGTGACCTTGGTCTAGAGCATCCAGCAGTAAATTGTGGATCACCGGGTGATCAGTTTGTGAGGGTTTTGGAAGTCTACCCTGAAGACTTACCATGAGTGTTGGGCGAGGACTGTGTGACCTTAGCTCAAGGAGAATACGGTAAGGACTGTGTGTCCTGGGACTGTGTGTCCTGGGACTGTGTGTCCTCTGGTTTAAATACCAGGCCGCTCCAAACCAGACGTACGACTGTCACGGCAGTTGGAACTGGGTCATCAAATCATTGTCTTCATCAAGCTACCTGGTTCTATTTCCTCAACCCTTCCATTTCCTCGTATAACTGTTGATGAAATTGAACTTTACTGTTTGAAGAATTTGACTGAAGACTTTCACAATTTCCTCACCTCAAATTCTTCAAGTTACCTTGTTCATCACCTGCTTATCCTGTATCACGCTACTTGTAATCTGTGCATGTTTCATTTCATCATGATGACTATGCTGTCGCTATGATCCTCATGCACTTGAGTACTTATTCAGCTGCTAGTTATTCATCATATTTCAAATTCCTCAAAGTTGAAATTCCTCAAGTGATGAATTTGTAAAAATCGCCTATTCACCCCCCCCTCTAGTCGATATAACGCACTTTCAAATATATTCCACCTAGTTTCACATAGCAACAAAAGAAAATTTTCTTCTATGACTTAAGACATTACTTTTGGGATGACCCACATCTTTATAAAGAAGGAGTAGATGGTATTATTAGACATTGTGTACCTAAGCATGAACAGGAACAAATCTTATGGAAATGTCATTCCGAAGCTTATGGGGGACATCATGCTGGAGACAGGACTGCTCATAAGGTATTGCAATCTGGTTTTTATTGGCCTACTCTCTTCAAGGATGCTCGTAAGTTTGTCTCGTCTTGTGACGAATGTCAAAGAATTGGTAATATCGGTAAGCGTCAAGAAATGCCTATGAACTATTCACTTGTTGTTGAACCATGTGATGTTTGGGGTTTTGATTATATGGGACCTTTTCCTTCCTCTAATGGGTACACTCATATTTTGGTTGTTGTTGATTATGTCACTAAGTGGGTAGAAGCTATTCCAAATAGTAGTGCTGATCATCACACTTCCATTAAAATGCTTAAAGAAGTTATTTTCCCATGGTTGTGCGTCCTAAATATGTAATGACTGATGGTGGTTCACACTTTATTCATGGTGCTTTCCATAAGATGCTTGCTAAATATGATGTTAACCATAGAATTGCATCACCCTATCATCCTCAATATAGTGGTCAATTTGAACTTAGTAGTAGAGAAATAACATTGATATCACAAAAGACTGTCAATAGGTCTCGAAAGAATTGGTCTAAGAAATTAGATGATGCACTTTGGGCCTATAGAACTGCTTATAAAAATCCTATGGGTATGTCTCCATATAATATGCTCTATGGGAAAACTTGTCATTTGCCTCTAGAATTAGAACATAAAGCATTTTGGGCTATCAAAGAACTAAACTATGATTTCAAACTTGCCGGTGAAAAGGGGTTATTTGATATTAGCTCATTAGATGAATGGAGAACCCAAGCTTATGAAAATGCCAAGTTATTTAAAGGAAAAAAATTAAAAGATGGCATGACAAAAGAATCCAAAAGCGAGAATTCGAAGTTGGAGAATATGTTCTTTTGTACAATTCTTGTTTCAGATTTTTTGCAGGGAAACTTCTCTCCAAGTGGGAAGGACCCTATGTTATCGAAAAGGTTTATCGCTCTGGAGCTATTAAGATTAATAATGCCGAAGGTACCAACCCAAAGGTGGTCAATGGACACAGAACTAAATAATATATCTCAGGTACACCTATTAATATTGAAAGCAATGTTATCCAAATCATGACCCCGGAGGAGCACATAAAAGAAACCTTCCGGAATGCTCCGGAATCGTGAAAATAAAGAGGTACGTGATACGGTGAGTAACAGTTTCCAAAAAATCCGAAAAAATATTTTTTATCAGTTTTGGAATATTTATGAAATTTAGGAAATAAAAAATAAACAGGAAAGTAACTGAGGAGGGCATGAAGTACCAAGGTGCGGTTGCCATCCCTGGCGTGCCCTGGTGAAGCGTGCCCACCTCGAGAAACTTCCCAACTTTGCTTTCCTTTCGTTTGCTTGGTTTCCAAGAATAAAAATTCTCTATATATACCCCTCGACTGTTTTGACACCGCATCGCGAGATTTTGTTCTGTTCTTGTTTCATGTTGTTTTCCTGACAGATCTGAAAATATGTCGTCCCAAGATTCTGAGGGAGAAATCTATGTGTCCAATTATGTTGTTGATCCAAAGATCTTTAGGGAGATTTACCCCTACTTGTGGACTTCGGAGGAAGAAAAAGACACCGATCTGGAGGAAATAGAAGACGCATGACCATATAGTGGCTCAGATGAAGATGAACCTCCATTACCTCAACTTGGAGATATGCACGTGGAGTTCAAGAAGTCAAGCATTCCTAATGGTAGTAGTGCACCCAACACTCCTTTTATCCCTTCTCGTTTTCTACACGAGAGCAAGGCAGCTCTATGCAAAAGGATATTGAAACTTGAGCAAGAGAATGATGATTTGAGGGAAGAAAACTTCATCCTCAAGCATAAATTGGCAAAGAAGAATAACGCCTCATCACCACCACCTTCATCATCACCACCACCAAAGGATATGTGAGTACATGGGTATGGGCATCCTCCTTGGCTTGAGCCAAGCTTGGGGGAGGTGCCTTGGTATCGTATCACCATCACTTTTACCTTTTGCTTTCTATTTTTGATCTTTAGCCTTTTCATGATTTAATTGAATAAAAGTTCAGTATGATTTTTCTTCGAGTGCTAGTTTCGTGACCTATCCATCTATGTAATCGAGTGAGAGTTATATAATAAAGTTTGGTTTTAGTTTTTGCCCTTTTACTTTCTTGTTGCAATCTTGATCAAAGTAAATAAATGAAAAATATCATTATGCTAATCTTATGGTGAGTAATGACATCACAATCAAGAAAAGTATAAGGGGTAAAATTTATTGGAGATTGGCAAACATAGCATTAGTCAATGATGCAACTCATGAAAGAATTAATTAGGGAAGAGAAGATTCACATGCAAATATACTATCATGGACATCTTTTGTGATTGTGAGCCCTCATTAAATATTATATGCCAAAATTGTTGATGTTGGACAAGGAAGACAACATAATGATTTATGCTAGTTCATCTACAAATAGAAGTTATATTGTCATACATCATTTAACATGTGGTGCTTGCTCAATATCTTTGCTAGCCAAAAACTCGCACTAAGTAGAGATACTACTTGTGCATCCAAAAACCCAAAACCTAAACTCATATTTTAGAGTCCACCATACCTACCAATGGATTTAATAACATCCTTCAAGTAAGTTGTCATCGGTGCATCAATGCAATAAAAATTGCTTCTAAAAGTGTTGGATCAATTAGTGTAATAGAAAACTGAGCGTTGCACGAACTTGTGATGGCAAAGTAATAAAAGTGATGGACTGCATAATAAAGGTAGCTATCATAAGAGGAAATGCAACATGATGTTCTTTTGCGCTAAGGGATTTGGCATACAAACTAAAAAGCGCATGACAACCTCTGCTTCCCTCTGCGAAGGGGCTATCTTTTACTTTTATGTACTTACTTTTATGCAAGAGTCAAAGTATTCTTCTCTTTTCCTTTTTATTTTTTCTCCTTTGGCAAGCATTATGTGGTGAGGAAAGATCTAGGCACATATGACCAGTTGGATATGAGTGAGCATGAGCTATTATTGTTGACATCACCCTTGAGGTGAATATGTTGGGAGGCAAACTATAAGCCCCTATATTTTTATGTGTCTGGTTGAAACTTTTTTTCCATGGGTATGCCGTGAGTGTTAGCAATCATAGAAGACTAAATGATGGTTGAGTATGTGGACTCACCAAAACTCCTACATGAGACCCTTCTTGAAAATATGATGAATTATAGTTGCAAAGTTGACTAAGAACATAGTTTATTAGTTTTCAATAAGGTTATGCTTTATACTTCCACGTTGTGATGAATGGTTACTTGCTCATATGAAGTTATACGATGTTGCTATGAAATAAAAAGTTTTATGAGAAGGTTTTATGTTGGTTTTGTTTTTGTTATAATAACAAACATGATGGTTATATGTCCGTACTTTGTTTTTCTCGACACCTCTCTCTCGAACCATGTGGGCATGTTCTTCAATATCGGCTTTCGCTTGAGGACAAGCGAGGTCTAAGCTTGGGGGAGTTGATACGTCCATTTCGCATCATGTTTTATTACTCTTATTTATAATGTTTTTATGCATAATAATGCTTTGGGAAGTAATTCTAATGCCTTCTCTCTCATATTTTGCAAGGTTTACATCAAGAGGGAGAATGCCGACAACTGGAATTCAGCACCCCGAAAAAGCACGTCAAAGATACCTATTTTGCACAACTCCAATGAAGCTAAAAATTCACGGGGAATTTTTATATATTAAATAATAATTTTTGGAGCAAAGAACTACCAGAGGGGGGCCACCAGGTGGCCACCCTCCACTAGGGTGCGCCTGCCCCTTGCCAGCGCCCTGGTGGAGGGTGGGTACCCAGGCCCACCTCCGGAGCCCGTCTTCTGGTATTTAATCCCAAATTACCTAGAAAAAATCAGAGGAGGACTGTCGGGACGAAGCATCGCCACCTCGAGCCAGAACTTGGGCAGGAGCACTTTTGGCCTCCGATGGAGCGATTCCACTGGGGGAACTTCCCTCCCGGAGGGGGAAATCGAAGTCTTCATCAACATCTTCAACAACACCATCTCCTCTCAAACCCTAGTTCACTTTTGTGTTCAATCTTTGTATCGGAACCTCAGATTGGTACGTGTGGGTGACTAATAGTGTTGATTACCTTGTGTAGTTGATTAATGTATGGTTTATTTAGTGGAAGAGTATATGTTCAGATCCATTATGCTATTTAATACCCCTCTAATCTTGAGCATGAATATTATTTATGAGTTGTTACTTTTGTTCTTGAGGTCACGAGAGAAGTCATGTTACAAGTACTCATGTGAATTTGATATGTGTTCGATATTTTGATGATATGTATGTTGAACGTCGACTACATGACACTTCACCATCCTTGGGCCTAAGGGAATGCATTGTGGAGTAGTTATTAGACGATGGGCTGCGAGAGTGACAGAAACTTAAACCCTAGTTTATGCGCTACTTCGTAAGGGGCTGATTTGGGCCCACATGTTTAATGCTATGGTTAGACTTTGTCTTAATACTTTCCTCGTAGTTGCAGATGCTTGCGAGGGGGTTAATCATAAGTAGGTTGTTAGTTTAAGTAAGAACAATACCTTAGCACCGTTCCACCCACATATCAAATTATCAAAGTAGCGAACATGAATCAAAGCAACATGACGAAAGTGACTAGATGAAATTCGTGTGTACCCCCAAGAACGCTTTCTCATCATAAGAGATACTTTTGGCCTGCCCTTTGACACAAAAGGATTGGGATACCTTGTTGTACCTAACTTATTTTTACCGTTACTTGCTTGTTACAAATTGCCTTGCTAGCAAACTACTTGCTACTTACAATTTCAGTGCTTGTAGAAATTACCGTGCTGAAAACCGCTTATCATATCCTTATGCTCCTCGTTGGGTTCGACACTCTTACTTATCGAAAGGACTATGATTGATCCCCTATACTTGTGGGTTATCAAGGACAATCCTTCACAATGGAAATCCCTACAAGAAAAATTCGCAAGACATTTGGACCCATGGCCCAAAAGTGATAAAGCATTCGAATTCTCCACAAGTGATAATTTGTTCCATCAAAATCAAAGGTTTCATTGTGCACTAGTCCACTAGTCGATATCGGTACTCTCTAGGTGGTGAAGCCTAATAAGGAGAGACCTTGCTCTGATACCAATTGAAAGGACCATGATGTTGCCTAGGAGGGGGTGAATATGCGTTTATAAACTTCTACGGATTTGGCTTTATCCTAATGCAGAAATAAACTAAGAGAATACCTGTCAAGCACAAATCCTAATTATACTATCAACAACTTAATCTAAACAAGATGAGCACAACAAGGATAATAACAAACACAAGTAAGTTACACAAACTTACTTGAGCAATATCACAAGATATGGAAGTGTATGACATACGCTAGAAATTCACACTAGTCACAAGATATATCAATAGAGCAAGTATGAATTGCAGGATATAAAGTGTAGGCCTAAATAATCTCTATAAGGAAATAACCAACACAATGCAATGAGGATAACAAGATATAGTGAATGCAAGGTCAAGTGGCCAAAGTAAACCACAAGTAAGGAGATAGGGTTAGGGATAACCGAAGTCACAGAGACGAGGATGTATCCCGATGTTCACTTTCTTGGAGTGAAGCTAGTCACCATTAGAGAGGTGGATGTTACCATGAAGGCACACCAATGCCACGAAGGCTCACCCTATTCTTCTCGAGATATCACCACGAAGGTGATTCCCAACCCTTAGTGGTAGACCTTTAGGCGACCTCCAAATCTTCACAAACTTTTTGGGGGACAAATCACTAGTTGATTCCTCACCGGAGCACTCCTACCGCATAGGAGTCTTCAACCTCCAAGAGTAACAAGATCAAGGGGGAAATGCTCAAGACTTGCTCAAATCACGAATTCCTTTGGTCATAAGAGGGAGAGTGAGTGGATCTTTCTTTTGATTGGAAAATCTCTCAACAACTCTCATTAATATATCTGGCATCTAAGATTTGGTGTAGGAGAAGTGAGAGGGAGCTTTTTGTGTTCTAGGGTTCATATGAGTGTGTTGCTCAACCCTCCACGAAGTGGTGAAGGGGTATATATAGTGTGGGTGTAAATATGGTCATTGTAGTGTAAGTGGTTGTGTCGGGCCGGACATCCGGGCCAAGGGTCGGACATCCGGTGGCTATGAAGTATGTGCACGAACACAAAAAACAATGTCAATGTACAAGGCCCGGACATCTGGCCAAAGTTGGGGGCCCGAACATTCGGCCAAGTACCGGACATCCGGGGGACACAACCAGCATTTCAACATGGTTTCTGGACATCGAGGGCCGGATTTCCGGGAGTATGTCGGATATCCAGGGCGACCCGGAAGCTTGGACATTCGGCCAAATCCTAAACATCCGGCCATCACAAGAACTGCAGGCGCCCCAATAGTAAAACATGCATAACTTGCTTATAAAGACTCCGATTTTGATGATCTTGGTCTCATTTTGAAGCTAGTGAAAAACTCTAGGTCCTCTGATAACCCACAAGTATAGGGGATCGCAACAGTTTTTGAGGGTAGAGTATTCAACCCAAATTTATTGATTCGACACAAGGGGAGCCAAAGAATATTCTCGAGTATTAGCAGCTGAGTCGTCAATTCAACCACACCTGAAAGACTTAATATCTGCAGCAAAGTATTCAGTAGCAAAGTAATATGGAAGTAACGGTAACTGTGACAAAGTGACAGTAGCAGTTTTGTAGTGTTTGTAACAGTAACAACGGAAAAGTAACGTAGCAAAGATCAATATATGAAAAGCTCGTAGGCAATGGATCAGTGATGGATAATTATGTCGGATGGCATTCATCATGCAACAATTATAACATAAGGTGACACAGAACTAGCTCCAATTCATCAATGTAATGTAGGCATGTATTCCATATTTTGTCCTACCCTCCCGTGGCAGCGGGGTCCTATTGGAAACTAAGGGATATTAAGGCCTCCTTTTAATAGAGAACCAGACCAAAGCATTAGCACTTAGTGAATACATGAACTCCTCAAACTACGGTAATCACCGGAAAGAATCCCAGTTATTGTCACCATGGGGGATGCAGATCATAACTCGTAATAGGTGTCTACAACTTGCAAGATAGGATCAAGAACACACATATATTCATGAAAATATAATAGGTTCAGATCTGAAATAATGGCACTCGGGCCCTAGTGACAAGCATTAGGCATAGCAAAGTCATAGCAACATCAATCTCAAAACATAGTGGATACTAGGGATCAAACCCTAACAAAACTAACTCGATTACATGATAAATCTCATCCAACCCATCACCTTCCAGCAAGCCTACGATGATATTACTCACGAACGGTGGGGAGCATCATGGAATTGGTGATGAAGGATGGTTAGTGATAACGAAGGCGTCGATTTCCCCTCTCCGGAGCCCAAAACAGACTCCAGATCTGGTCTCCCGAGGAAGAACAGGAGGTGGCGGCGGCTCTGTATCATGAAATGCGATGAACTCTTCTTCTTGATTTTTTTCTCCCCGAATAGGAATATATAGAAGTGGAAACGAGGTCGGAGGAGCAGCAGGGGGCCCACAAGCTTGCCTGGCGCGCCCACTAGGCTTGTGGCCAGGTGGTGGGCCCCTTGCAGTTGCTTCTTTCACCAATATTTTTTATTATTCCAAAAATATTCTTCGTAAATTTTCAGGTCATTCGAGAACTTCTATTTCTGCACAAAAATAACACCAAGGCAATTCTGCTAAAAACAACGTTAGTCCGGGTTAGTTCCATTCAAATCATGCAAATTAGAGTCCAAAACAAGGGCAAAAGAGTTTGGAAATGTAGATACGTTGGAGACGTATCAACCTCACATAGAGAACCACCTAATATAATCCAAAATGGAGGGTGCAAATTATGCAAATGTTAGATCATTTACTTTGGGGAACCTAGTTGGCTATGTATTTCTTTGGTGTATAGGATATGAGTGGAATTGTTTATAGAATATGTTGACTTGAGAAAATCCACCACGAAGCCCTTCGATCCCATATTAATAGTGTGGTATCCCTATAACTCAAGAATCATAAAAGAGCTACACTACATAGCTATCGATAATCCATTATTGAGTGTATATGTTTCTTTGGTGGTCATCACTCCACACCACAAATGACAAGGAACTAATACCTTTGACTCGAGCCTTTCACATGAGCTTGATGTTCTTGTTTCTTCTCGGCTCAAGTTGAAGGCAAGACATTGGTGAAGTCTTCAAGTAGCTCTCCCATACATAATGTGGGAAGCCTTGCTTTGTATTCATCTTCACTTGTCCATCATGTGAACATCAACAAGCTTCAAGCATGTAATCCTTCGGGGTGGTTATCTTAAACTTGCCATTGTCAACCATGATCATGAACACTTGATGTCATCCTCTCATAGACACTTGGAATCTCTATCTTGATGCGAGCCTATGAGAATAGACTAACCCTCATAAACATAGACAACACATAGTATGTGTTCATACACAACGTGCAATTGACAATTACTTACCATACCACAAGATCCCACATGGTACATCATTTGCGTTGTGTGATGACCATCTTCGAGTTAAATATTTTGTCTTCATCTTGCTCAACATTTATCTTTGATCCATGATTAATCTTGATTTCTTGGACACCCTCTTGATTTCTTCACTATGCTTCATTGCTTCTAAACATGATTACCAATATCTCAATTCACCATCACCATATCAAGTTTCTCTATGAATCTCATATTGGCTATAATTTGCTAGTCTTCATGATCCAACATAGTCTCTTAAGAGGCACAATGAATTCTTCACTTGAATTACTTGCCTAGAGACATAATCATCCATGACTCAACATATGAGCTCATCATGATCCTATTTTCAAGACATTTGGTTAATTGGAAGATGAGAATGAGAATAAATGTCACTTGGTTAATTGGAAAACATGCTGCCGCCCTAAAGAATTTAGGGGGTTGGGTATTTCTCAATCTAGAGATAATAAACAAAGCTCTGTTAGCTAAACGATTTTGGAAACTAGAAACTGAATATGGGCTATGGCAGTTTGTGTTGCTTGGGAAATATTCAACTGATGGTTGTATATCTAGAGTTAGAAATCAAAATGGAGATTCACAGTTTTGATCAGGTATGTTGAAGGTGAAAGATTTATTTTATATATTTTCTAAGAAGAAACTAGGTGATGGGAAGAATACTACATTTTGGGTAGATATCTGGGTAGATAAGAAAGCACTGAAAGATGAACATCCCAGATTATATGATTTATGCTTTGATCATAATATCACAATTTCTTAAGCTATCCGGATGGGATGGAGAGGGTTTAAATTCAGGCGAACTCTATATGAAGAAACTCTAGGCCTATGGAAATGTCTAAAACAAAGATGAGAGGAGATAGAGATGGGGTCTGGTAAAGATACTGTTGAATGGACATTGGATGTTGATAAGAAATTTCCAGAAATCCCTTTATAGGGAATTGATCACTAAAGATTGTAGCTTTCCACAAAAAATATTATGGAAAATTAAAATACCTACCAAAATCAAGGCTTTCTTGTGGCTGACTAATAGGATATGCATTCTCACTAGGTATTCCCTAATTAAGAGGGGGGTGAGAAAAATTGTGTGTTTTGTGGCAAAGATGAAACGGTTGATCATTTGTTTTGTAGTTGTTCTATTGCTTCACTAATATGGAGCTTGTTAAAATGTGCTTTTAGCTTAAAATCAACTCCCTCTTTAATGAATGAATGCTTGGGGAGATGGATTAAAACATTTAACAAGAATGATAAGACTGGTGGGGATCTCCTCACTTTTCCGGACTATTTGGAAATCTAGGAATATATTTTTTGATGAAAACTCTCTAGTGATCCAATGACTTTGGTTAAAATAATATGCAATTGGATTGTGAGATGGTATATGGTGCTGAAGCTAGGATCAAAACTACTAGAACATGTAGCAAATGAAGTCTACAAATCTTCTCAAGGATGGAGATATAATGTGATGCATTTGGGAGACTAAAGATTGCTGTCCATTTTGTTGTTGTTAATGCTAGAGAAATGCTTTTGGTCTTTTTCTTCTTTAGCTGGTTCTGGTAGTTGGTTTGTATATATGTCTACAGACTGATCTTATATTGAGTCTTTCTAGGCCTCATTCTTTTGCCTTTGGTGCTTGGTGCTTCTCCCTTCTTCCCATCATCACCTGGCGCATGTGCTGGGGGTGGGCGATGCAAGAAGGGAGGTCTTGCTCAATGACATATACATGGGCATGGTTCTTGAGATGCATGTTTCTGCTTTATTTTGCTAGTTGGTAGAAGTAGTTTCCAGCCTTCCAGGTACTCTGTAGCTTTGAACTGTTGGCTTCCCTAATAAAAAGTGGAAGGGATACTATTCTTTCGCAAAAAAGAGTAGAAGCAGAGCGGTTTCTTTTTAATGTAGCTCGTTGCTAATGTAGTATGATCTGGTATGTAGATGAATTTTACCTGGCAGGGTGTAGTATGAAAACAGGGTTTCAGATTTAATGATTGTGATTATAGCACTATCCAAGTGTGAGTTTACCTTCTCCTGTCCGCGCAGGCGTTCGAATGCATCCGCGAATGTATGCTTTTATGTAGCGTATTTTTGAGCTCCATGGTTCCCAATGTGCAGCGGCCACGCTAGCTGAGCACAAACATATTTCAGTACACATTGCACAATTGTAATATCATCAAATACACATTGCGCAATATTAAATTACATGACATAAACCAAATTACCTTATATGATGAGAGCTCCTAGGTGGCTCTGTTATATTGTTATTAAATTTTGTGACAAGAGCACCAACGTTGATCATTCCTTCTCTCTTATTACTTTGAGTTTCATCTCTAGAGTCTCGGACCTAACCATTTCGTTAACCGAGCTTCTCGACTTGGGCAATTCTGGTAATGGGCCATGGGCCTTAGTTGATGTTTCAACTTCACCCAAAAATAGAAAGAGGATTCTAATGCGAACTTCAAGTCTTCAACACACATGAAGCTAACCTTTCTCTTACACCATTGATTTTCTTGATCTACAAGAAGTTGCCGATGTTATAGGTTGTCTACTTGGTCCAACCAGAAGATTCCATGACTCGTGTTAACTCCATCCACGTTGGCCAATACCTCCATCGACGCACTGTTGGCGCCTCCGTCAGTCACTCTCCCTTACTCATACCACAACCTTGGTGATTGGTTGTAATAAATCTTGAACCCTTCTTTGTCATGTGATCACTTGCAAAGCTATGTGTAACGAAAACGGGTCATGGCCCTTCCAGTCCAGAGCAAATACAGTGTAGAGCATCTGAGTAAATTCGACCATGATAACAAAAACTAGTGGCCTTCCTTCATACCGGCCCGCCTAGCTTTTTTCTCAAATACTCACGAGTGTGCGTACTATATTATAAAGAAGATGATGGGATTAAAGAGCCCCTCCATGTTAATGTTACAAACTATATGTACATCAACCCCACTTCCACCCTATCTATGTCCAAACTTGTTACTCTAGCCCACATTTCCACGGCTCGAAAGAAGGCCTTCGTGTCACCTTTGAGTGAACCCGCTTGCTTCCGTGCTCGTCCCCCCCTCTATCTTGAGGATGGCATAATTCTTCGTCGCCGTTGCTCCGTCAAAGACTATATCGTTGCGATGCTTCCATAGCTCCCACATGACTAAGATGAATAGTATCCTAATCGCCTTCTTGTGCTGCCTTGTGTCTCCCTTGTCCATACACCAATCCGAGAGCCCTGTCCGGCCGTTGGCACCCATTCCTGCTTGTCCAAAGGGTGGATGACCAGCATTCCCACCTATCCTGCAACCCGTAATGAAGCAAACTATGACCTATGGTCTCCTCCTCTTGGTCGCAAGGGGGTATCTATCCTAATGATCCAATCCACGTCTCGCTAAACGGTCCGACGTCCAACATCTATTTTTATATGGCAAACCATCCAAAGAATCTACATTGCAGTGGTGTCTTGTACTGTCAAGTGAATTCCGACGATGGTATAACTTCTCTCTCTCTCAGAATTGGCTTCATAGACAGACTTGACCAAGAACTCTTGATTTGTTTCCCATGACCAAGTAACCGAGTTTTGTACATCCTGATCAAGCTCCATTGCCGCCTTTGGCTACCTAGCTCCGCCACTGCATGTGATTCGCAAAAGCAGAAAGAATTCAGACAGAAGTTCAAACGGATCAAGAAGTTCAAAAAAAAGAAGGGAAAACCAGTAGTGACCTTCGTCCGAAATATCGATCCTCAATCCGGCCCCACACGACAGTTGGATCGTCACTCCCTCCCACCCCTCCCGTGGCGGATCCTGTCTTGTCCTAACAAGTGACAGGCCACCTTCCGCCTTAGCACGATGACACGCGGGCCCAAGCCATCGCAGACCCACCTGACTGTGACTCCACCACCGGGACGCAAGGAAATTAATTATCTCCGGACCCGACTCCGACTCGCACGCTCGTCGTCGACTCGTCGTCTTCCCTTTCCGTCCCCTCCCCAAGCTCCGTCGCAGTTCCGCATCGCCTCCCTCGCTCCAGATCAAAACCCTAACCCTAGGGGCACCTACGGCCTCGCAGGCTACTGGTGCGCGTACCCGGCGAGCCTGCTCGGGATCTCCTCGGAGAGGGGAGGAGGGGGGAGGCGATGGGCGGGGCGATCTCCGCCGGCGCAGCGGCGACGGGGGAGTACCCGGTGGTGCTCAACGTGTACGACCTCACGCCGCTAAACAACTACGTCCACTGGTGCGGCCTCGGCATCTTCCACTCCGCCGTCGAAGGTGAGCGCGGCAGCTCGACCGGGTCCCGGCGGATTCTGTGAAATTTGGGTATATGGAATTGATTGAGTTGGAGCAGAGAGTATGAGACCTGTCTTTCCGTTTTCTCTGGTTGATCATTTGATACGATAATTTTCGAGTTCGTGCTTTGATTTTATAGAACAGTGAGTTCGCTTTGGGCGCTGCTGTTAGTTTTGCTAGCCATTGGATCTTGATTTCCTTTTAAATAAATTATACGAATTGACAATGACAGGGGATTTAGGGATGTTGAGATTTGTCTTACGCATAGTTGAAGAACCAGATTCAAATTACTGCCATGGGAAAATCCAAAGTCTTCTTGTAGGGC